>JBBPBX010025868.1:0-38543 GCA_038048925.1 Garcialebias charrua
CAAAGAGCCAATTGCTAAATGGGTACATCGAAATCAGATCAAACCTTACAAGGCGTTCAATGACTCCACAAAAGACAAAGATCTCACAAACTCACCGACTTCATGGGATAATAAGGTCGTCCAAACACAAGTTAGTAAATAAACTAATCAGGTTTAAACTACCATATTTCCCACCCTATAAGTCGCATTGTCCAATTTGAACTTAGAAACGCTAAGCCTAAAACCCACAACAAAAAACTAACCTTAACAACCGTTTAAATCCACGAGATTTAATTTGACCTCGGTCATAAAGTTGAGACCTGTTTTTCTTGTGTGTTGCACTTTGGAATCTGACGACAAGAGTGTGTCGAAGCAGTGAAACGTTGTTTCCTTGTTGTTTAGTCATTACTGTTGTCATTAGTTGAGATATTGTTTTGGTTCTGAACACTCCCAGCCAAAAAGGTTTTGTATTAACATTGGTTAATGAATGATATGGATTTAACTATGCCAACATGCAGTTCGTTTTGTTAAATCTCAATCGTCGAAGAGTCAATGTAGTTTAAAGCTACTCAAGGTACCATAAACTACACTGGTCTCACAATTTCTAAATTGAACCGATTCGATCGTTTCTATTCTAGATTATCTATTCATTTTGATGAGTCTCGCCATAGACTTCAAAATTTATTAGGAATACCAAATCCTACGTCGATCGTCTAAAAGACAACAGACATTTAGATCAAACTATATTTCATTTTTATTTTAGTTTAACCTAAACTAAGTAATGAATGGAGGAATAGTTTGGAATTAGAGGCCTTCGTTACAGAAGCCCTCCAAAATTTCATAGGTACAGATCCCTATATCTAATTTTACAGAATTGATCCACCCCTTAATTGGTAAGTGTAGCTGATCTAAACCATGATAGCTTACATACCAGGTGCATATAGGTAAGGCTTAATGTAAAATCCCAATCATAAGCCCACCTTAAAAACCACATAATTGCATGACACATAGAACCAGAGTGGCACTGACTGGAAACCAACCAGCCAACAACCTTCGATGTGGGGACCTGCAGCTCCAACGCTTGGTCTTCAACCTCCATCCAAGGGTCGCCTCCTCTGCGTCAATCGAGGGATCCCCTCTACATGCTGATTATGAAAACAATTGTTGCTGATCAATCAACAAAACTAATCGTTGTGGAATTACCGCTGTGGATTATAAGACTTTGCTTTCCAAGGGATCACAGACTTTGTTTTCCAAGAGTTAACAGACTTTGTTTTCCAAAGGATTAAAAGCTTTTCGCAATGGGATTACCTCCGAACAGTATGGAATTTCCAAAAACTTTATGGGATTATAATTTTTGATTTTTCTTTTCCACTTGCTGGATTACTTCAAGATCAAAGACAGTTCAAGGTTTCCTTTCGTGTTGGACCCCATCCCCAAGGACTGGCGATGGCTTCCAAAAGGGGGGAGATGTAGTGGACCTACCCAGGGTCAAACTAAGGTTTTTGAACTGTCCAGTGATGACCTTTACTGACCTCTCAGTAAAGCAAGACATTTACTACAAAATCATTCATTTAGCTGTAATCTGATAAATATAGTCACCAAAAGAGACTATTTCTATCTTTGATTTTAGGCTGATGTGATCAAAAGAATAACTTTTGTCATTTTCATGATGTGTGCTTTTAAGCTGTGTTATTCTGTAAGAGTTAAACGGTGTTCACTGCTGTGTTAAAGGTGAAATCTCGGGTCACAGAGACCCGACTGTTTTGTTTAGAAATAAGAAGACAGTTTAATCCGTTGTTTCTCCTGAAAAGGGCTCCAGCTGCTCTGTCTTTTCCTAAACAATTTCCCTCTGCTCGGGCTGTAACCTTGGGTCGTGATAACGGCAAGTGAATTGCTCAACTGGTCCGTGGACCAATGAAAAAGAGACAAGCCTCACTCCTCTCTTTGATCCTTCTTTAAGTTCTAAGCTGTTGCTGGAACTACAGAGTCGGCAAGAGTCCGAGAGAGTTTGCTGGGAACTTCAAAGAGATGTGAACTTTTTCCCTAAGAGCTGAATGACCACCAGTCACGCGCTAAGGACTCGTCATCCAGCTGGGACTGATAACATGTTGTTATGGGTCCACTTCGAGCGTAAGCTCAAAACCTTTGTTTATTCCTTCCTGGAATAAGTTTATCTTGAAGTCAGAGGCCAGGAGCTGACATATTCTCTGATGACCAAGCGAAACCAGGAGACGTTGAAACGTAAACTAAAACCAGTTTTGGACGTGCTGGGACTAAAGGACTCTGTGCATCTGAAGGCTGGTGTCATTTCTTTATCAGACTCGTCGTCGAAAGGTAAAGAGCTGTTTACAAAACGTACCTGGATTTTAGCAGAAGTCGGAGGAGAAGTGTCACTCTGGTATCATGCTCACGATAATTTCTTCTTAAATCTTTCCTCCTATTTCTTTCCCCTCTCAAACTAAGCTGGAAACTATTTTAAGTTAAAGAGCCACAGACTAAATATGTTTAACATCTAGTATTTATGTCTGTTGTGTTGAATTTAAGTGTGCTGACGTATTTAAATTGAAAGAAAGTGAAATCATGTCAATCAAGTGTAATGGTGTTAATTTAGTTGATTCATTTTAAATAAATGATAGTGTCTCTTTGACATATCAAGCTAAGTTAACGTGTCCATTGTCACTTTATAGCTCTGTTTATTTGTCCATCATAAAGATCACAGATATATTGAGTAAACTGAAAAAGAAAAGAATCCGTGAATTTACTATTCAATCTGAATAAGTAAATTAATTAAGGTAAAGAGGTCAGTATTAATATTGACCTCCTCATAATCCTTTACAGCAGTGTTTGAGTTGTTACACTGTTTAATATATAATTGCCAGATTCACTCACATGTTGTCGTAACTGATGGTAAGGCTGGTGCACCTCTCTTAAGACCCTACCGACTCTGGTTTCTCCAGCATGTATCCCAATAGATGACAAGTATCCCGTCATACATTTCCGTCCATAGGATGGTCCTGTCTAACACACACACAAATGTAAAATGTTATCTGATGTACTGCGGTCAAACCAGTCAACATTAGCTCTCTCTTAAAGATTTGTGTGGCTCATACATGGTGCATTACAATAAGAGAAACAGAAAGTGCCCCTGCAGTCAAAAAACAATGAGAGAAATGAGATACATATTTATAAACAATATACAATTATGCCATATTTATTACTTTCACATACCTATAATATATCAAGAATAAATATGTCAGTTTTAGATTTTGTATAAAAGAGCAAGTCAAAGTACCTCAAAATGCCTCTTTCAGTTTGCTTTTCTATGACCTCTATTCAAAATTCATATTTCATGTTCAGTGTTACAAAGAAGAAGTTAATATTTATTTGTTTGATGGCTGTTACTATTTTTTCCTGAAAAGGTGTTTACGAGATATATATATATACAGGTAACCCCCGACCTACGACCCCATCGACCTGCGAACCACGGGACCTACGAACATATCATATTTAATAAAAATATGAATTTAAAAAAAAAAAAAAAAAATTTTTTTTTTTTTTTTTTGTGTTTAAATGTTCTTAATTTCATGTGTACATCACTTTGTTGCAGCTCTGGTTGTTTTAAAGGCTTTATAAATAATAATTATGATAAAAAAGATCATTTCTGATCATTTTTGAGCAATTTTTGAGCAATCTTGGGCAACAGGAAGTAGGTCTTCAGTTTACACGGTCACAAATTAATGTAGAACACCGGACGCTATTTTAGGTTCAGTCACTGGGGTCTCCGGTCACAAATTAATGTAGAACACCGGACGCCATCTTAGGTTAGCTGCCGAGAGCCGGACGAAGACTGGTGACCAGGATGGCTTCATATGGATTAATTACTAGCTGGAAACGTCTCTGTGAACTTTGTGGATGTCTCAGGCAGCAGCGGATTTATCGCCGATCGTGCCAGGCCGCCGTGCGAACACCTCCGGCCGGCCTGGCTACACCTCCGGCCTGGCTAGCTCCAGAGCTAACACTGGAGCTAACACGGGAGCCGGCCTTTTGAACACTGGTGACCAGGATCGCATCATATGGATTAATTACTAGCTGGAATAGCTCTGTGGACGTCTCAGGCTGGAGCAGCGGCTGGAGCAGCAGCTGCAGATTGATCGCGCCGCCGCTCCAACACTAGCTCATGGCTTGGCTAGCAGAAGCTAGCCAGCTAGCTAACACAGGTCTGGAGCAGCTGCGGTGGCTTGCCGGCCCCCGCGCTGCTTGGCCCGAAAACAATCAACGCATGGCAACCTATGTCGGCTTTGACCATCTCAAAGTAAGAAAATATATTTTTATTTATTCTGTAAATGTGAATAGCAATGTTTAACATTACAGTACACTACTTTACATGCTTAAATGTGTGCGCGCGCTCCGTTAGCATGATAAATAAAGGTTGAATGAATGAATGAATGAATAAATTTTTTTTTAATATAATTTTCACCCCCTACCTACGAACGGATCGAGCTGCGAACGGTTCTTAGGTCCCAAACTCGTTCGTAGGTCGGGGGTTCCCTGTATATATATATATATATATATATATATATATATATATATATATATATATATATAGTATATATAACATATACATATATATGAATTTTGAATAGAGGTCATATATATGTGTGTGTGTGTGTGTGTATGTATGTGTGTAAGCATATATACACACACACTTTTGTTTAATCAATCAACATTTTCAATAGAAGTTATAGATAAGCAAACTGAAATTAGCATTTTGAAGTACTTTGAATTGCTGTTTACCCCAAAATCTAAATTAAAACTATGACATATTTATTCTGGATGTATTATAGGTACGTGAAGGTAATAGGTACGAGATAAATGTAAATTGTTAATAATATGCCTCTCATTATTTTATATATTTTTTGGCCTGCAAGAGGACCCCTGCTGGTCCATTACTGTAACGCACCATGTTTACACACAATGCCTAGAGAAAGCTAACGTCAGCTAGCTTGTATTTACAAGTTTCGCTCATTTTATTGCAGTATATTGTCCATAAACTTTGGTACATACTTGGTAAACTGAAGAAAGTACAGCACGTTCCAAATCGGCATCCGACACGTTGTTGTGTCTTCGCATGTTGTACTCCATAGAAAACCTTCTGACACTCGAGTCATTACCGAGTAATGTGGAGCTCCATGGCGACGCAAAACGTTACTGATTTCAGAGTGTGATTTTCCACTCTCAAAAAGTTTGATGATCTATAAGTGCAGCCATTGCCTATTATTTAAAATGTTTTGTTTTTATCCCGTCTTTCTCCGCTGTAAATTGTATTCTTTGGCGACTTCCGGTACGTCATTTCCGGTGTCGCTACAAATTAAAACAACAACCGTATTTACGCAAAAACCAAATCGCACCTTTTTTTTATTTTTGTAAGTTCTGTTTTTCTAATTTCGTTTGAAAAACGAAATAACGAAAAAACCGTTTAAAAACAGTTTTTGTAATTTCGTTTTAAAACGAAAAAACGGAATAACCAAAGCTTGTTTGGTTATTTGGTTTTTATTTTGAAACGGAATAACCAAAGAACGAACCATACACGGATTGTACAGACGTCATCATTGCCAATTGTTAGGTTTGCTCTTTTAGGACGAACCAGGAACTCAGTCAGCAGTACTTTTAACAGTGTCTTTATTCCTCCATTTTTCTCAGCAGTACATGAAAATAGCCAGTTATATAGCCACATCAGGTGTACAGCATCATCCTCATTATCTTTCTCGTCTCCTTTTCTACGTCTCCTTTTCTACCCTCTAAGATACCAAAAGTAGATAAAAATATGATCCACTCAATTACAGGTTGTGCAAATAGTATTTTCCTAAATGGAACTAACAAAGAGGAAATAATGAATGTAGTAAAACATCTTACAGACAAGAGATCGAAAGACTGGGTGGACATGGATATGATGTTTGTAAAGGACATAATGAGCCATATTATTGAGCCGTTCACATACATATGTAACTTATCATTTTCAACAGGAATTTTTCCAGATAATATGAAAGTAGCTAAGGTCGTTCCTCTTTTTAAAAATGGTGATAAATGTGTATTCAACAATTATAGACCTATATCCTTGTTACCACAGTTTTCAAAAATTCTTGAAAAACTATTTGTAAACAGACTAGACCAATTTATAGATAAACAAAATATTCTAAGCAACAGTCAGTATGGGTTTAGATCAAAAAACTCTACATCAATGGCTCTCATGGAATTAATGGAACAAATAACTACTGCTGTCGATCAAAAACAACATTGTATCAGTATCTTTGTTGATTTAAAAAAAGCATTCGATACTATTGATCACACCATTCTCCTTGAAAAACTGAACAAATATGGTATTAGAGGACCAGCATTACAGTGGGTATCTAGCTACTTAAAAAATAGGAAACAATTTGTACAAATAAATGATGTAAGATCTGACCTCTGTAATATCACATGTGGAGTTCCCCAAGGCTCTGTACTTGGACCAAAGCTTTTTATTTTATATGTGAATGACTTGGTAAATGTGTCAGGACTCCTTAAATGTGTACTTTTCGCTGATGATACCACTTTTTTCTGTTCAGGTGAAGATATAGAACAAATGTTAGAATTGATAAAGACAGAATTTGTCAAGATACAAACTTGGTTTAAAATAAATAAATTATCATTAAATCTAGAAAAAACTAATTACATGATATTCGGTAATAAAAAGAAAACTGTTGATGTTCCACTCAAAATTGAGGATGTTGAGATTTGTAGAGTGAATGAGGTGAAGTTTTTGGGTGTTATCATTGATGACAAACTGACATGGAAACAACACATAAATTCTGTAAGAATAAAAATAGCTAGATCGATAGCAGTACTGTACAAAGTCAGAGACCTATTGAATGATAAAGCTCTGTATTTGTTGTATAACACAATCATTGTTCCACACTTAATCTATTGTATTGATGTTTGGGGGAAAGCGTGTAAAACAATCACAAAGCCTATTTTTGTATTACAGAAAAGAGCTGTAAGAATTATCACTAGAAAGCATTACCGTCATCCATCAAGTACATTATTTTATCAACTAAAATTATTGAAGTTCCATGATTTGGTAGACTATAATATTTTATCAGTTATGTATAGAGCTCAAAATAATGCATTACCTTTAAATATCCAAATGCACTTTGTTAAAAGACAAAGTTGTTATAATCTTAAGGGAACAGAGTTGTTTGTAAAACCACAATTCAGAACCAGTTTGAAGGGACGTTCTACCTCAATCCAGGGAATTAGATTATGGAATGGCTTGGAGAATGTAGTTAAAAATGCCAAGTCAATGTTTACATTTAAAAAAATGATCAAAACAAATGTGTTAAAAAAATATATGTGAAATAACGTAATGTGTATTGTATTAGTTAGAAAATTAGAAAGAGTTAGTCATTTTGTACTGTTAGTTAGAAAATTAAAAAGAGTTAGTAATTTTGTACTGTTGGTTGAAGAATATTATTGTTTAACCTGACTGTTGGAAAAAGTTGGTTGAAGATTATTATTGTTTACATGGTTTGACTACTGTTGTTTAATCTGATTGTTGGAGATAAGGGGCAGATATAATAAGATTTATTCTTCTTTCTGCCACCTTTCATTTTTTTACATTTTGTACACTATCATTATGAGATTGCCTTGTATTGTTTCTTTTGTAAAAAAATGAACAAATTTAATAAACATAATAAACATAAACATAAACCCTCAACCTGAGTCACCTTTGCCACCTAGTGGTGAACACAACAGTATAATATAAACAAATTAAAATGAAGCATTGCAGAGTGTTTTATCATATACATCTTAATGTCCATGAAATGGAATTTAGCAGAAAACTGTGTGAAGTTCTAGACAGGAGCAGTAAGTGTGAGGAAGATGGATTAATGCCCCACATGAGTACAACAAGCCTCCTGCCAAGCCCTGCTTCTACATTAAATAGGACTTTTGTTTGTTGCAGTCAAGACCCTGTGCATACCGGTAAATCCACACATTAAATTATAAAAAAAATAAAGGCATTGCATTGGATCTGTAGCTCTTTGTGGCAGTGGCTTCACTGCTTCAGAGCCTGAGGCGTCTCAAAAGTATTGTGAGGGCATGCAATGATCATTGTTTTCAGATAGCTCTTAAGGGCCTCCGTAGTCCGTCAGCCTCCAGCTTTCCTCTGTAATAAATATGTTGTTTAAACCTGCAGTTAATGGTGGCATAAACAACACATCACATTCTTTATTTTGTTAAAATCATGTGCAAAATGAAAAATTAGAGATGTATACATGTAATAACCTAAATAGAAACTGACACTATCATGGAGAGATTGTGAGATTAAGGATAAAAAGAAAGAAGGTACTGTAAATGAAAACACACGTTTGCTACAATCTTTAATTCAAGAACTGAAGCAGCAGAAATAGCGAGGCAAAAAAGAGGCTCTCAGCTGTGCACGCAAACAAATTTTAGCAGACCATCAATTATTGCATGCCAACGTAACTTTTCACATCAACTGTTTTGGCTCTTTTTGTCTTTACAAACACTGCAAAATTTTTGCCATCCACATCGTCTACAGGTTGTAGCTATGAAAAATGTGTTATTTGAGTCATGGACTAAGATGACCAACTGAATTTAGGAAGTGCGCTTTACTGCTTCATTATTTACCGTTGGAACAAATCAAGTTTTAATTTAAATTTAGATGTAAAAGTTGCTCAGATGTGACATAAGGAAGCAACAAAAAGTTTTAAATTTGTATTCATTTATTATGAAATTCCACAAAATTATGAAAACATGAAATTCTAACATACAATGATCAAGTGGTATTTCACAAAATCTTGGGATAACACAGGACACCCAGGAACTACAAAAATATTTTTTGTAAAAAAAAAAAAAAATGCATTATATACATTATTTCTTTTGAGATTTATTAAAATAGTTTTACAACAGGAAATAAACTGTACTGCTTTGATCAATGACTGTGGTGAAAAAGTTATTTGTATAAATTGTTGTTTTTCACTAAATCTTGTTTCCTTCTAATGGTACATCCAGACCGAACGCGTTTTCAACTGCAGGAGCGTCCGGTTTACATGCAAAGTCAATGGGGGCGTCTTGGCGTCGGGCGTCACGTCATGTGCGTGTTGAGCGCGCTGGAAAGCGTTTTCCGTGCACGTGAACCCGCGTCAGCCTCCAAAGCACGCCTTGAACATGCTGAAGATTTTGCCGTTCAAACTCGTGAACGCGTGTGTCAACCAATCATGGAGAGTCGGGGGGAGGAGAGAGGGGGAGAGTCCGCTATGTGACGCGGAAACGAGGGGACGGGTATTGTGCAACTATGTGACGTATTGTTTGTGGGACACAGAAAAAACCCGCAAAGTCGTGAACTATGGAAGAGAAACTCATTGTAGCTGTGTGTTCGCGACAAGTCCTTCACGACCAGTCAAGTCTGCTCTACAGAGACAGAAATAAAAAGATCCTTGCCTGGCGGAGTGCAGTGAGGAACTCGGTATACCGGTAATTTAAAGTTATAATCTTATTAACTCTTTCTTTTTTACCTCTTTGTGTTCTTCAGGGAAATCCACCACATACCTCCAGTAGAAGTGTGTGACTGAACTCTGAACTGTTCCAGGGACACCCTGATGCATGCTCAATAATCCAGGTAGGAAAATCTAAAGCCCCTTTCATAAGACAGGTCGGTCTGGCTTTTATGCGTGTTCAAGCCTCCAACGAGCATTCAGAAAACACGCAAACGCGGTTTGGCGGATTAAATTGACTCGCCTTTGATCCCCCTCTGACCCGCCACGGTTGATAGTGTCAGCCCCGGATCTGAGCCGCGCAGACCCACTTCTGAATGCAAGACGAGTGATCCGCGCTCAGAATACAGATGTCATCAGTGTGCGACCGCAGTCAACAGGCAGATTTATATTAAAAATGACATGAAACCACTGTATGAACTAGTTTCGCTTTTGTTTCCCCCTCTCTCTCTGAAGCAGCGCGCTGAGTGTGTGTGCGTGTGAGTTTGAATAGTTCTATTTGGGGTCTTGAACACGTTTGTGTGTGTGCGCGAGCGCGCACGTCCATTTATTTATTGCTGAGGAAATATTTAAAATAACACGACACAACTGTAAGCTAGTTTCGCTGTTTTTCCCCCTCTAGCAGCGGCGTAGCGCGCTGAATGTGTGTGTGTGAGTTTGATTTGGTTCTATTTGGGGTCTTGAACACGTGTGTGTGTGTGTGTGTGTGTGTGTGCGCGCGCAGCCAGCTGTCCCATTTATTTATTACTGAGGAAATGTTTAAAATAACATGACACGACAACTTGTACACATCTGTCCCACAAAAAATACGTTGCGGTTCAGTTCTGCTCAGCTCCACGCCTCTTTGAAACCGCGCTGCAGCTGATCATATGAACACGTTTCTTTGAGCGGGACATGCCCGCCTTCAACTGTTGTCTTATGAATGACCTGGGGAGGGTTAAATCCGGACTGGTCTGTGCGGGAATAGCGCGGGTTTGATTTATGAAAGGGGCTTTAAAAAAGCCAAGTCTGATCTTCTTCCAGGCACCTGTCCTACCTGGGGGAGCAGTTCCAAGAAGAGGTTTTAAGTACTGAGGACAAATTGCACTACTTTTTATATCTACACTACTGCTGATATATACTGTATACTATATTCTTTTTACTAGCCTTATTGCATATGCCACTTTACCTCTGCACACCTGCTTCTGCAGTACTTGGTTGCTGCAGAAGAGGTCATGCAATCATGTGGATCATCTGTTCTGGAATAGGCACATCTAAAACATTCAGAGCAGGGAGGTCTGAGGACTTGAATTGAGAATCACAATTTTATATACAAATTATACTACAGTGAACGTATAATAAACTTTTTTCTTTTTAACCCTCTTTTGGTATGTGCAAGGTTATTACAGCCACCGTATTTATAGTCGCAGCGGAGAGTAGGGGAGCGCGGACCAGATTCTTCTTCCTGGGGGGGGGCTTAACAGAAAATAATTGAGAAGCACTGAGCTAAAGGTAGATTTCCTGCATGGCTTCTTATTCATGGTTCTAAACAGCGTTTCAATTTGAAACTTGCATTACAAACGGAGCAGTGAAAAGGCCTCTTCTTCTTTGTGGATTTTTGTGTGGTATAAAAAGCCAATTTAAATTTGAAGCATTCCTTACAGATGGAACAGCTAAAATGTTTCTCTTTGTGGGTTGTTGTGTGTTGTAAATAAGCATTCTTCCATTTGAACGTTTCTTTACAGGTGGAGCAACTGAAAGGTTTTTCTTTTATAGGTTTTCTTGTGATAACGCAGATATGACTTGTAAATATAGACATGGCCAAACACTGAGCAACAGCTTCTCTCCAGTGTGGATTCTTAGGTGCTCTTCTAAAATGCATTTTCTATTGAAAGCTGCACAACAAAACAAAAATATGAAAGGACTTTCCTCAGTGTGAAGTTTTGAGTGTGCCATAAAATCCTTTCTTTTTAAACACTGCTGTACAAACTGAACAGCTGCAGGTTTCTCTACGCTGTGACATTTCAGGTGACGAGTCACAGCATAATTGTGACTGAAGTTTTGGCCACAGACTGAGCAGCTGTATGGTGTCTCTACATTGTGGGTTTTATTAATGTGTTCCCTTCAGTTGGTTTCACAAAGAAAATGTTTGTTACAAGTAAAACACTTGTAACGTTTTCCCCTGTGTGAATTCTCATATGATAATTTAAACCTTCCATATCACTGAACTTCTGACCACAAAGGGAACAACTGAAAGGTTTCTCTCCAATGTGCCTTAACATGTGATTCTTTAAGTCTCTTTTCCTTACAAAAGCTGCTTTACAGACAGAACAGCTGAAAGGTTTCCCTCCACTGTGCCTCATCAACATGTGACGCTTTAATTCACTTTTCCTTACAAAGGCTGCTTCACAGACAGAACAGCTGAAAGGTTTCTCTCCACTGTGCCTCATCATGTGATGCTTTAAGCCACTTTTGCTTACAAAGGCTGCTTCACAGACAGAACAGCTGAAAGGTTTCTCTCCACTGTGCCTCATCATGTGTTGCTTTAAGCCTTTTTTACTTACAAAGGCTGCTTCACAGACAGAACAGCTGAAAGGTTTCTCTCCACTGTGCCTCATCACGTGTTGCTTTAAGTCACTTTTCCTTGCAAAGGCTGTTTCACAGACAGAACAGCTGAAAGGTTTCTCTCCACTGTGCATCATCATGTGTTTCTTTAAGCCAATTTTGTTTACAAAGGCTGTTTCACAGACAGAACAGCTGAAAGGTTTCCCTCCACTGTGCATCATCATGTGTTTCTTTAAGCCAATTTTGCTTACAAAGGCTGCTTCACAGACAGAACAGCTGAAAGGTTTTGCTCTACTGTGCCTTCTCATGTGATACTTTAAGCCACTTTTCCTTGCAAAGGCTGCTTCACAGACAGAACAGCTGAAAGGTTTCTCTCCACTGTGCCTAATCATGTGATACTTTAAGCTATTTTTGCTTGCAAAGGCTGCTTCACAGACAGAACAGCTGAAAGGTTTCTCTCCACTGTGCCTCATAATGTGACATTTTAAGCCACTTTTGCTTACAAAGGCTGCTTCGCAGACAGAACAGCTGAAAGGTTTCTCTCCACTGTGCCTAATCATGTGATACTTTAAGCTATGTTTGCTTGCAAAGGCTGCTTCACAGACATAACAGCTGAAAGGTTTCTCTCCACTGTGCTTCATCATGTGTTTCTTTAAGTTAAAATTCCTTGCAAAAGCTGCTTCACAGACAGAACAGCTGAAAGGTTTCTCTCCATTGTGCCTCATCATGTGTTGCTTTAATTCACTTTTGCATACAAAGGCTGTTTCACAGACAGAACAGCAGAAAGGTTTCTCTCCACTGTGCCTCATCATGTGTTGCTTTAAGCCATGTTTGCTTACAAAGGCAGCCTCACAGACAGAACACCTTAAAGGTTTCTCTCCACTGTGCCTTATCATGTGTTCCTTTAAACTATCTTTCCTTGCAAAGGCTGCTTCACAGACAGAACAGCTGAAAGGTTTCTCTCCACTGTGCCTCATCATGTGTTCCTTTAAACTATCTTTCCTTGCAAAGGCTGCTTCACAGACAGAACAGCTGAAAGGTTTCTCTCCAGTATGGATTCTCATGTGTTGTACTACACCATGTTTATTTGTAAAAGTTGCTTTACACTGAGAGCAGCTGAAAGGTTTACCTCTTTTGTGGATTATTCCATGTTTTAACAAATCTGACCTTTGGTAGAATGTTTTCCCACATTCACTGCAGCTGTAAAGTTCCTTACCACTCTGACATTTTGTATCATCTTCAGGAACTGTATTATTTTGCTCAAAGTTTAAAACTGGAAGCTGTTCACCGTTCTCCCAGTTTTTGTAACTGATATTTACCTCTGAAGACTCTAATACTTTGTCTTTGGAATCTGACTCTAAATGCTGATCTGGTTCTTGTTCTTCGTGGTCTCTGTTCTCAGTCTTGCTGGTACAAAGCTCTGAGAACTGAGGCTTCTCATCATCATCTTCAAACTTCACATTGATAGGGGTGATTTCAGCCTCCTCCTGTTCCTCCTTAATCTGTGGGTGCTTTTCATCCTCCTGTTCCTCCTTAATCTGTGGGGGCTTTTTGTCCTCCTGGTCCAGACTGGGGCTCCAGTTGTGCTGCTCCAGAGAAAACTCCTCTTTAACTTCTGCAGGAGATGAAGACAAAAATGTCTGAAAAACATTTTTATGTTGTAAAATAATAAAGTCCAACTACATATTTTCCTCATTTCAATTCATTACCAACATCTGATGAACTTCTGCAGGAAACACAAACATAAACAATTTATAAAAAGCAGCATTAGGTCATGAATAAAAACGTTCACAAATGTTAAGATATTACCGTATTCGTCGGTCTATAACACACAGTTTTTTTTGCTCATTTGAATGTCCTGCGTGTTAAACACCGAAGCGTGTTATTTATGGATTTTTTTCCCATATTTTTAGACCCGCTCTGGCGTGAAGAGTGTGAAGGCTGTCGGGTGAAGTCCCCACCCGACCTGTCAATCAATTCAGTATCACCCACGGCGTGCACACTAGGCTTACGGAGTTTCAAAAATTCGGAGGTGCGCGCCACGAGCCAAACCGACGCGTGGAGTCTACGCGCAGGGGTGGGGACGGTGATATTGCGTCACTTTTGGCGTGCGCACCCTCGCGCGCTGCGCGACACGTATAAATCTAGCTTAAGCCATGCATTCCTGCACGTTGCTGCCGGGCCATTAATAGGGATGTCCCGATCCGATCACGTGATCGGAAACCGGGTCCCGATCACGTGATTTCAGACTCGACTCGGGCGTTACACACCGATCAGGGATCGGATATATATGTGTATATTTATTCTAAACACAAACGGGAATATTATATTAACTGTATGTTGAGTTACAGAGTCAAATTGTCTCGGAACAAAACATGCACAATAGTTTTGCAGCAGTGCCTGCCGTAAAGCAGTGCCTGCCGTAAAGCGGTGACTGTCGTAAAAAAGAAGCGGAACGCGGCATTAACTTGAAGTGGAGGCAGCGATGTCTGTGGTGTGGAGATATTTTAAAGTGGATGACAAATGGAAAGTTCGTATTTCAAGAGGAGGTAAGGAAAAGGCTGCATTTAACACAACAAACCTGATTAGGCACATCAGAAACAAACACCCAACACAATACAAAGAGTTTAACCAGACAACGCAGCCGAAGACGAGCCAGCTCACGCTGCAAGAGACTTTATAATTTATATTTATCTCATAAAGAAAAACATACACTTCCTTCTGTGAAGCCACAGGAGGAGAGTTAAGGAGTGCTGTTCAGAAAAGCATGTTACTAGCCTTATTTTATAAAACTGACACTTTAAAGGGATTGTGACATGATTTTTTTACTATTCATAAAATTGCTCAAAATATATATATTTTATCATTTAAATATGTTTGTTTTTGCAAACAAAATGATAAATCACTTTAATTTTGCTTTAAAAGTGATTTTGAACTTCAAGCCGTGTTTAATCATGGGAAATCCGATTACACTCGAACGCACCATATGTGATGTCACACTGGGCAGAGGGCTGTGGTGTCTTTAATAGCGGACAATTTAAAACTGGACGAATTTAGCAATCTATGTGAAGATTTGAGCTATTTGTCTTCATTTTGGGAAGCAGAAAATTGTTTGGGTGATGGAACAAGAAACAACAGGATCTAATTTAGGTCTGATGCTGTATCAGACTTCCTTCATGTCGAGCTGCTCATACCTGCGCACTGTGACAAGCCCAGAGCTCTGCCCGGTGTGACATCACAGATGGTGCGTTCGTGTGTAATGGGATTTCCCATGATTAAACACGGCTTGAAGTTCAAAATCACTTTTAAAGCAAAATTAAAGTGATTTATCATTTTGTTTGCAAAAACAAACATATTTAAATGATAAAATATATATATTTTGAGCAATTTTATGAATAGTAAAAAAATCATGTCACAATCCCTTTAAGTTTCTTATTTGTTTACATGCCTGCTCAGGTTCTGGTTCTGCTCAGGTTCTGGTTCTGCTCAGGTTCTGGTTCTGCACAGGTTCTGGTTCTGCTCAGGTTCTGGTTCTGCTCAGGTTCTGGTTCTGCTCAGGTTCTGGTTCTGCTCAGGTTCTGGTTCTGCACAGGTTCTGGTTCTGCTCAGGTTCTGGTTCTGCTCAGGTTCTGGTTCTGCACAGGTTCTGGTTCTGCTCAGGTTCTGGTTCTGCTCAGGTTCTGGTTCTGCTCAGGTTCTGGTCAGGTTGTGGTCATGTTCTGGTATTTTAAGTTGAGCTGCTTATTTTAAATTAGACATTTATACTGTTGCACTAAACTTCA
Source organism: Garcialebias charrua (assembly GCA_038048925.1). Lineage (NCBI taxonomy): Eukaryota > Metazoa > Chordata > Actinopteri > Cyprinodontiformes > Rivulidae > Garcialebias > Garcialebias charrua. The sequence goes on from JBBPBX010025868.1 coordinate 15,863, forward strand.
ATGTGAAGAATTTGATTTTAAATCTTATTACTTGATTGTTCAATCTACCTCACAGAAGTACTCTGTTAAATGTTAAAGACCGTGTAAAGTGAAATTAAATTTGTGTTTTTATTTTGTCACACGGCATAAATATGTGTTATTAATCACCCATATAAATCTGACTGATTAAAAACATTGATTTCCTTATAAAATTAAGTCTCAAAAATCATGAAAAAACATGATTTTGACTTGCTCTAGAACGCTGGGGGCGTGTCGCACGTGGGCGTGATTTCAGCGCAGTACTGCGCCATGTCCAGCCCCCTTCAGAGCTGAGCTGTGTGGGGAGGCATACGGGGGAAGCAGAGATCACCTGCTCTGTTTTTATCTGAGTTCTGGCTTCCAGCAGCTCCTTTTTCCAAGAGTTACGCTGTTTTTAGTGCACTAACAACTCTGGTTATGTTTTTAAAGTTGAGGACACATAACTCCGCTGTTATAATCAGCGCTATTTTAGAAGATGAGCGGACTCGCGGTCCGAACCGGTCACATCGCATGCGGGGTCTGATCGCCACACACACACACACACGCGGACTCGCGGTCCGAACCGGTCACATCGCATGCGGGGTCTGATCGCACACACACACACACACACACACACGCGGGCGCGCGCGCGACCCGGTCACATCGCATGCGGGGTCTGATCGCCACACACACACACGCGCGCGCGCGACCCGGTCACATCGCATGCGGGGTCTGATCGCCACACACACACGCGCGCGACCCGGTCACATGCATGCGGGGTCTGATCGCCACACAGCGCGCGCGCGCGCGGGGGGGGCGGAGGTGCGCGGAGGTGCAGGTGGCATGTGGTCGCTCCAGCAGCACGCCAGTACTGGAGGGAGACGGTCGGTAGCGAGTGAACGGCTCCACCGAAGAACGCATTTATAACGGCTGGAGCTGCAGGGGGTGGGGCTTGTGACCGCGTGACGAAACGCGGTCACATTTAAACCACGCCTAAAAAATCCTGAAAGAGAAATGTGTTTATACACAGTTTGATCTATAACTCCAAAATTAATTGAGCTACAATTTTGAGACTTTTTAACTCATTTACAAGATTACAATTACGACATTTATAATGTTTATTGAAGAAAATGTTGAAATTCACTTTACACGGTCTTTAAGGTAAATAAAATAAAAATTAAGGGACATCTGGATCTGTTTCTTTTTTTTCCCTTCATTTTAAAAATGTATTTTAGAAGTATCGGATCGGGACTCGGTATCGGCCAATTCCTAAAATTAAAGGACTCGGACTCGGGGCCAGAAAAACCTGATCGGGACATCCCTAGCCATTAACCATTTCATTGCTGCACGTTTCACAGAAGTTTACAACTTTGAAATGATAATTCAGCCCCTGGTGTTTCTCTCCACCACTGAGGAGCTGACATCAAGACAGTGTTAATTTTGTCGACTAATTATTTTCGTCGACTAAATGTTTTTATTGATTTGTCAACTAAAATTAGACTAAAACAAAAAAAATTCTGATGACTAAGTAATGACTAAAACTAAATGATGTTTTAGTCACATGACTAAGACTAAAACTAAATTAAAAATAGCTGTCAAAATTAACAGTGAAGGTTAGACAAATAAAGATGTTTGAAAAAAGTTTTATTTGTTGTTGTATGTATTGCATATTAAGATTAATATTATGGTTAAAACATTGTTTTGTTTTAGTAACTACAGAGAATTGATGAAATTGATGAAAAGTTTTTACTATGTATAACTTAGTCGACTTAATTGACTGTAGATTTAGTCGACTAAATGTTTTCATTGATTTGTCAACTAAAATTAAACTAAAACAAAAAAAATTCTGATGACTAAGTAATGACTAAAACTAAATGATGTTTTAGTCACATGACTAAGACTAAAACTAAATTAAAAATAGCTGTCAAAATTAACACTGCATCAAGAGTTCAACGACGTCTGTTAAAAGGCTCTGGATCATGTTGCTCCTGTTAAATCTAGAAAATCAAAACTCAGAGCAGAACCTTGGCTGAATGACGTCACCAAGGCCGTTAGGCAGCAGTGCAGGAGGGCGGAGCGCAAATGGAGAAAACACAGGCAGCAGGTCTCTTTTCAAATACTAAAAGAGAGTTGGCATCGTTGTCAGAAAGCAGTAAGAACTGCTAAATCTCAATACTTCTCTGATATCATTGCCTCAAACTCTCACAATCCACAAGTCCTCTTCTCCACCCTAAACTCTGGTTGCCATCTCACGGAACCATCACCTCTGGAAGCCTCGACTGAGCTGTGCGAGAACATCATACATTTCTTTTTTGAAAAAATTGCGACCACCCGGGCTCTCATTTCTCCTCCAACTCATGATCCAACCATCTCACCTCAACCTGTTGCTGTATTTGACCATTTTGAATCAATCTCTCTGTCTTCTCTAGAACAGGTCATGTGCAGCTTGAAACCATCTGGTTCACCCTTTGATGTGGTCCTCCCTCGGCTACTTAAAGAGGTTGTAGAGGCCAAGCCAATGCTTTAAGCCACTGAGGTAAAGTGATACACCAGGGTAGAGGTGTCGTTTCTTTGCCCGAGCCCGACCCTACCCGAGCCCTACCCGACTTCGGGTAGGGTAGGGCCATATTTTTGCGTTTGATTGGCGGGCCGCGGGTCGGGCTCGGGCTTTGATGTGGTTTTTTTTAATCATACAGCACAAACAAAACTAAATAAAAATGCACACAATATAAAATTGTTTTAATCTGCTTGTAAAGAATATAAGGCAGTAAGTTTATTGATGAGGAAATAATTAATAGAGTGAATTTAGATGGTGAAAACCGCAGCGCACTGAGCGCAGCCACTCAGCCAGAGAGCAGGCGCGCGGCGCGCGCCTGGACGAGCGTCTCCCCCGACATGCTGGACTTTTTAGTGACATTTCTCGAACCATTTTACCGTGCACAGAGAGAACTGGAGGGTGACAAATATCCCACCAACCTGGTTTGTCTCTGGAATGAGAAACTGAAGCTGCCAGTCCTCCTCACACACAGACTCTCCGCAGCAGGTGTTTCTGCGCGACATGCAGAAGTGCTGGAGCGCAAAATTATTATCCACGACTTGCAGAGAGTTGCATTATTTCTGTGGCCTAACTTTAACAAGCTCAAAATTATGTCACCAGCTGACGTGCGTCAGGTGCACGCTCACGTCCGCACACTGCTCTCTGCGGCGGAACAAGTTGCCGCATTCCTGACATTCCTGAAGCTTCAACAGCAAACTGCGAGCAGCGCGCTCACACCTCCTCCATCAAAACACAGAACAACATCAAGTTCTTTTGCTGAGTGGGAGAACGCAGTAAAAGCTTAATAAATAAACGTAGTGTTTTTTTTTTTTGTTGTTGTTGTTTTTTTTTTTAATCGGGTAGGGTCGGGTCGGGCGGTGATTTCTAGGAAATCAGCGGGCTCCCTCGGGCTTGGGTAATTAAACTAAGGGCTCGGGTAGGGTAGGGCCGTGTATTTCCGGCCCGATGACACCTCTGCACCAGGGTAGTGTTGACTTGACTCGCTGATTGATTACCTTGTCAGATGAATTAAAGTCAGAGACGTCCTTACTCGTTTGCAGGTAATCCATTTATTCTTTACGTTTCATGTGTCCATTTAGAGGCAATACTGTACATATGTCCACAACTCTTGCATCTGTTGACAGCATCTAGTTTCTTTCGTATTCAGCGGTCAAAAAACTGTTTCCCCCTTTCGGCCCACGTGACCTAATGCCCGTTCACAAATATATTCATTTATTTATCACCTGTCTCCAATGACGTTTTACATACATATCAGAGGGTTCAAATAGCCCAGGTGGTTAGGCAGGTTTTCCCTTTAACAGAAGAACATTTGGTGTGAGAGGCTCCAAGTCATTTGGATCGTCAGCCAGCTTTCTAATTGAACGATCATTTAAAATGGCTTCTACCCAACACATAACAGTGTGAAGTCCATCAACATCCAACGTCTGCTGGCACAATGATGAGTTGAGAATGCGCCTTACAAGGCGTATCATGTGCTCTCACACTCCACCATAATGAGATCCTACTGGTGGATTGAAACTTCATTCAATTCCAGCTGAAATTAAAGTAACTTGAATTTGTTTATGATCCAATGCATTGAGGACCTGTCTCAACTCTCCTTCGGCTCCAACAAAATTGGTTCCATTGTCTGACCTAGCCGGTAATATGGACAACTTGACCCCTCCTGCTGATGAACCGATGTATTGCATTGATACAGACATCTGTCTCAAGTGAGTTTGCTATCTCCAAGTGTATTGCTCTACTTGTCATGCAGGTGACTATCACACCGTAACGTTTGCATGTTTTTCGGCCTTGTTTTTCTGCCTTGTCTCAACAGGTCCAAAATAATCCACTCCAATGTTTGTAAATGGAAGCAAATCAGGAACAATTCTCTCTTTTGGAAGATCTGCCATCTTTCGCGACAAAGCTCTACCATTGAAGCTAGGGGTGCAGGAAAAAAAAATCGATTTTTAAAAGAATCGGTTTTATTAGTCCTGGCCTGGCGATTCAGAATCGATTCTAAAAGGCCCAAAATCCATCCATCCATCCATTTTCTTCCGCTTATCCGGGGTCGGGTCGCGGGGGTAGTAGCCTAAGTAGGGAGGCCCAGACTTCCCTCTCCCCAGCCACTTGGGAGTAGCTCCTCTGAGGGAATCCCAAGACGTTCCCAGGCCAGCCGAGAAACATAGTCCCTCCAGCGTGTCCTGGGTCTTCCTCTGGGTCTCCTCCCGGTGGGACATGCCCGGAACACCTCACCAGGGAGGCGTCCAGGAGGCATCCTAACCAGATGCCCGAGCCACCTCAACTGGCTCCTCTCGATGTGGAGAAGCAGCGGCTCTACTCCGAGTCCCTCCCGGATGACTGAGCTTCTCACCCTATCTCTAAGGGAGAGTCCAGACACCCTGCGGAGAAAACTCATTTCAGCCGCTTGTATCCGAGATCTCGTTCTTTCGGTCACAACCCAAAGCTCATGACCATAGATGAGGGTGGGAACATAGATCGATCGGTAAATTGAGAGCTTTGCCTTTTGACTCAGCTCTCTCTTCACCATGACAGACCGGTACAGCGCCTGACTCATTGCGGACGTTGCATCTATCCGCCTATCGATCTCACGCTCCAGTTTTCCCTCATTCGTGAACAAGACCACGAGATACTTAAACTCCTCCACTTGGGGCAGGACCTCCTCCCCGACCCGGAGAAGGCATGCTACCCTTTTCTGGCTCAAGACCATTGTAAGTGTCGCCGAAAAAGATTTATGCATTAGAAGGGGAATTAATATTTGTTTTTTAATAGTTATAATATTTTGGGTTTAATTTGTTTTGCTCATACCTTGAGAATGTGATACTTTGTACAAGATGCGTTTACTTCGTAAGTCAGGGACTACCTGTATTTTGTTAGTACTGTTATCGCGAGATTTTGTGTGAACGGAAGAGAGAGGCGAGATCACGGTACTCGACACACCCCCACATGCGCACACACACCTAGAGAACGGGAGGCGCACAGCCAGCAGCCTAAGACTGTTCACTAACTTAAAAGGTATTTATAACTGTTGTAATACATCGTACATCCGTCAGTCATGATGTTCTAATATTTTATATGTTTATTTAGAATGCATAAGATGAGAAACGCCCGTTTAGAACTTCTTTGACTTCTTAATGACGGACGGCCACGAGGTATTTCCTTTGTTAGAGCATGTCTACTCATTTCTCAGTACTGTACCCAAAGCATTGTGTTTTATTTCTGTACTTTCTGTCTTATTTCTGTAGTTTTTCACGGCATTAATAAAGCGCCCGTATGAACAAAAGAAGCCGTGCTCTGTCGTCATTGAGAACAACTACAGTGAAAAACTCTACCGCCACCTGCCGGCGAGAAAGAAAAGGCCATGTGTGCAGCTGAACAATGATACTGCGGTGGTACAAACACAAGAGGGCGCCACCTCCTAAGCAACGCACACAAGCAGCCCAGCCCAGCGAATGCAACTGAAGTAAAGGTGGAAATTAACAAAAGGACAGTGTTTAAACAGAATAAGTGGTTAAGTTCAAAGTTTAAGTTCAAAGCCACAATAAGTCTCTGTAACAACCTTGTCAAAGAATAACTAATTTCTACTGGACTTCAAAGTGATGTATTGTTGTTTAAGGAAATAATTTGTGTTTGTTTAAAATCAAATTAAGTGTGAATAAGGCGGAAATTAACAAGGGACATTGTTTAAATAGAATAAGTGGTTAAGCTAAAGGTTAAGTTCAACGCCAGAATAAGTCTATAACAACTTTGTCAAATAATAACTAATTTCTACTGGACTTCAAAGTGATTTAAGGAAACAATTGTGGTTTGCTTAAAATCAAACTTAAGTGTGAAATTTACAAAGTTCCTGAAGCTGAAGCACATCTGTACTAAGAGTGAAGCTCATTAGTTAAAGTATAAGGTAACAGTAATCACAAGGTAATACCGTATTTTCCGGTGTATAGGTTGCACCTTTTTATGGTTTGAAAGAGTATTATAATTTGAACATAGCACATTGAGTGAAATCCATCCAGACTCACAAGATGACCGACAAGGATCATAAAGAGCTCCATGCTGTATCACATACTGAAGTAGAAGAAAATGTTAATGAGCAAATCCCAGACACACAGACTGTTCGTAGAAGTGAAAGGCTAAGAACATTAACAGAAGGAGGCAAGGAGCTTCAGGAGGAGAAACTCAGGATCCTTCAAAACAAATATGCAGTCGCCTTTGAAAGATGGAAATGTGATGCAAAACTGGGCAAAGCAACACTAAGTAGGAAAGCTTCTGACAGTGAATTAAAGGAGCTGATTAAAGACTTAAACGCCATCTGCACAAACGTACAAACTATATACGAACAAATACGACAAATACAACCTCCTGATGCAGACGCAAGACGTAAAGTTGATGTATGTACTTCACTTTCTACACACATTGTCAAAAGAGCTGAAATACATCTACAGGGAGACTTCGTAGAACGTGAAGAAGATCCGTGGCCAGATGTAGGATCATGCCTAGGATCTGAAAGCATTACGTCAAGGTCAAAATCATAAAGGTCCAAAGGTAGTTCATTCCAATCATGTTCACAACTAAGCAGGAGACTGGAAGCAGAGGCAGAGGCAGCCGCATCTAAAGAAGTATTAGCAGTAATGAAGGAGCAAGAAAGAGTAACAGCTGAACTACAAAGGCTAGAACGTCAGAAGCTCGAAAGACAGCTCAAAGAAAGGCAAGCCGAGCTCGAAAGACAACGAATAATTGACCAGCAAAATTTCGAAGAAAACCAATTAATGGAAGAACAGCGCAGAAAAATTGCACGCTTGGAAGAAGTTAAAAAACTGAATGCAGCAAAGGCTAGAGCAAAAGTTTATGATGAAGGTGTAAGTATTTCTGAAGGTCAGAGTTTACTAAGCAGTATTAAAACAGACAATGAAATTCAAGCAATCCCTATCATAACACACATTCCCTTTCAAGCTCCAAGTTTGACCCAAGCCCACAATGCTACGAGCCTTAGATATACACCACACATTCCTGTGATCGTAAACCAATCTCAACCAAATCCTAGAGACCAACCTAAGGTCACCACATGCCAAACATTCAAAACATCAAGCCCACCATGCATCCCACAAGTCACACAAGCTCCCTTTGGACCTATGTTACACATTCCTACAGTCTTAAACCAAGCTCAACCAGATCCTGGTGAACAAGCTGAGGTCACCACAAGCCAAACACTTAAAGTATCAAGCCTACCATTCACCCCACAAGTCACACAAGCTCCCTTCGGGCCTGTGTTACACATACCTACAGTCTTAAACCAAGCTCAACCAGATCCTGGTGAACAATCTGAGGCCACCACAAACCAAACACTCCAAGCGTCAAGCCCGCCATTCATCCCTCCAGCCACACATGTCTCATCGGTTGCAATTCAACAACAGCTAAACTACGAGCTAGCTAGCATACTAGCAGAAGCAATAAATGCTAATCGCCTTCCAACTCCAGAACCTGCATTGTTTACTGGCGATCCCTTAAAGTTTAAAGACTGGCAGTTGTCATTTGAAATCCTGATAGAAAGAAAAAACATTCCAAAGAACGAGAAACTTTATTATCTCAAAAGATACCTCGGTGGACCAGCAAAGAGAGCAGTTGAAGACCTTCTCTTAGTAGGCACAGATGACGCATATGATTCAGCTTGGAAGGTGCTAGAAAAGCGTTTTGGAAGTCCATTCACCATAGGAAAATGTTTTAGGGACAAACTTAACAATTGGCCTAAAATAAACGCCAAAGATGGAAATGAGTTGAGAGAGTTTGCTGACTTCCTTAAGACTTGTGAAGCTGCAATGCCACACGTAACAGCATTGGAGGTTCTCAATGACTGTATGGAATAGGGGTTGAACGAGTACATAATTTTTAACCTCGACATTAACATAAAAAAACTCGAACGACGCTCGAGTAGCCGATGACGTCACAGTGTCTTACGATGCAAAATAAATAAATAAATATAAATGCCTAAAAACGTCTTTACAAAAAGAAAAAAAAGACCAACAAAGCATTGGGAGCATTTATTATGCTCCTATCATTTATCATACTGCACATAAGTCACAGGAAAAACAAAACTATTAGTTATATTAATAATATTAAAAGTGAAAGTATAAGGCGATGAAAACCGAAACTTAAAAACAAATGGGGCCACAGCCACACCGTACCACCGCCTGCAGCTGTGCAATTTAGGTTTACTTTTAGAGATTGTGTTTATAGATTTTTGGTAGCTCTAGAGAGATGAATATTTGTTTTTTTTGTTTGTGAAACGAGAGAGAGGAAGCCGTTTCGGCCGTGTTATAATATGGGACCTGCATTGCAACACTGCCCTCTGCTGTCACAATCTACTACAAAGAAAGTCAACACGAAGTAGCGCATTTTATAAAATTATAAACTGTTTTACCTTTTTGACAAGACGGCCTGCTCCATTAACATCCGTGCGCACACAGGAATCCATTTTGTAGCGTCTACTAAAAGCTAAAAGCTGCCCCGCGCGCTGTGAAATGTGAAATGTGACGTCACTACGGGTACCCGAGGTGGACAAAAAAGCCTCGATAGAAGTCAAAGCACTCGAGCTGTCGAAAACTCGGGTACTCTGTTAATGCACTAGTATGGAAATTCAGAAACTTTTGCTAAAACTTCCAGAGTGGCTGACTACAAGATGGAGCCGGACAGCTATGGAAATAACAAGAAGGGCTGGTGATGAAAGGTACCCATCCTTTCACATGTTTGTTGATTTTATATCTACTGAAGCTGACATAGCTTGTGATCCCATTGCCTCAGTACAAGCTCTAAAAGGTTTGGAAATGAGTGAACGCAAACACTCAGGAAGCCAAGTCATTCAAGCAAAAACGTTAACAAACTCAAGCCACACATATACTGTGACCTGTCTGTTCTGCAAAGGAAATGGTCACACACTTGATGAATGTTTCAAATTCACAGAAAACCCCGTCCAAGACCGTATCAAGTTTGCACAAGCAGAAAGGCTGTGTTTTGGATGTTTAAAAAGAGGACATCATTCGAAGGAGTGCGATACCAGGAGCACATGCGAAAAATGTCAAAGAAAACATCCTACATGTTTACACGACGACAAATTCATTGACCGTAAAAGGGTAATATCTGCAACGAGCGATAACACCCAAGACGAAGAAGCCGACACTAAAGAAGAAGCTGAGCTAGCGATCTCTAATAGAGTAACCCGTTCAACTTCAGGCACATTAACGTCCTCTATAGTACCTGTCTGGGTTTCATCAAAAATTGACCCAAACAAAGAAGTTTTAGTATATGTCCTCCTCGACTCACAGAGTGATACATCCTTCATCTTGGAAGAAGTAGCTCAAGATCTCGACACGAGTAAAGGCAAAGTCAATCTGCGACTGTCAACTATGTCCGCCAAGTCAACAGTAATACCATGTGATAAGCTGGTAAACCTTCAAGTCAGAGGATATAAGCATGAAAAGAAAATCACATTGCCACCAGTCTACACAAGAGAGTTCATCCCTGTTAATAGATCACATATCCCAACGTCTGAAACCGCCTTAATGTGGCCACATCTCGAAAGGCTAGCAGATAAGCTATCCCCAATGCTCGAATGTAAAGTTGGTCTCCTTATTGGCTACAATTGTCAACAAGCCCTCTTACCACGAGAAGTTCTTGCCGGCAGTGAGAACCAACCTTATGCACAGTTAACCGACCTTGGCTGGAGCATAGTTGGTTGCTCATCTCAAGTTCAAAATCATAAAGACGTCATCAGCACAAGTCACAGAATCATTGTTCGCGAAGAAACCCCCGTGTCACAATCAGCAGTTGAACCCAAACATGTGCATTTTGTATGCAACACCCAAGTAAAGGAAGTCAGCTCAATTGATGTGGTAAAGACTTTAGAACCTGATTTTCTTAAGCACGCAACAGACAACCACTCAGTCTCACAGGAAGGCATGCTCAGGTCAAAGGTGACCAAAGGCATAAAACGTAAAAAAATGGACACTGCAAACTCTCATTACCACCCAAAACAGATGTTCAACTCAGTAAAGATTGTACACCAACAACACAGTCAAAGGAAGTGAATCCAGTTCTAGATCGTTTAAAGAAGTTCTCTGATTGGTCGAGAGCTGTAAAGGCTATTGGTAGACTCAAGCGGTTCATCAAAGAGTTTAAAGGTGTTCAACAAAGAACAAACCAAGTAACAGATCTTGAAGAGAAAAGAGACAGAAATGTTCATTATCAAGCTAGCGGAAAGAAAGGCTATTAAAGAAATACAGAAAATTAGATTTCAGAAAGAAATGTATATGAGCAAGCATAACAAAATAAAGCAGCTAAATGCACGCACAGTAAAATAGACTAAGACCGACACTCATTAAAATCACATTGATAGCCAATTGGTGATTTAGGTGGGAGTGTAAGTGTCGCCGAAAAAGATTTATGCATTAGAAGGGGAATTAATATTTGTTTTTTAGTAGTTAGAATATTTTGGGTTTAATTTGTTTTGCTCATACCTTGAGAATGTGATACTTTGTACAAGATGCGTTTACTTCGTAAGTCAGGGACTACCTGTATTTTGTTAGTACTGTTATCGCGAGATTTTGTGTGAACGGAAGAGAGAGGCGAGATCACGGTACTCGACACACCCCCACATGCGCACACACACCTAGAGAACGGGAGGCGCACAGCCAGCAGCCTAAGACTGTTCACTAACTTAAAAGGTATTTATAACTGTTGTAATACATCGTACATCCGTCAGTCATGATGTTCTAATATTTTATATGTTTATTTAGAATGCATAAGATGAGAAACGCCCGTTTAGAACTTCTTTGACTTCTTAATGACGGACGGCCACGAGGTATTTCCTTTGTTAGAGCATGTCTACTCATTTCTCAGTACTGTACCCAAAGCATTGTGTTTTATTTCTGTACTTTCTGTCTTATTTCTGTAGTTTTTCACGGCATTAATAAAGCGCCCGTATGAACAAAAGAAGCCGTGCTCTGTCGTCATTGAGAACAACTACAACCATGGCCTCGGATTTGGAGGAACTGATCCTCATCCCGGCCGTATCACACTCGGCTGCAAACCGCTCCAGTGAAAGCTGTATATCACGACCTGATGAAGCCAGTAGGACCACATCATCTGCAAAAAACAGAGAAGCGATTCTAAGGCCACCAAAACGGATCCTAGACCTCTCAACACCTTGGTTGCGCCTAGAAATTCTGTCCATAAAAGTTATGAACAGAATCGGTGACAAAGGGCAACCTTGGCGGAGTCCAACTCTCACTGGAAACGAGCCTGACTTACTTCCGGCAATGCGGACCAAGCTCTGACACCGGTCGTACAGGGACCTGCCCCATACTCCCGGAGTACCCCCCCACAGAACCCCCCGAGGGACACGGTCAAATGCCTTTTCCAAGTCCACAAAGCACATGTAAACTGGTTGGGCAAACTCCCACACACCCTCCAAGACCCTGCTGAGGGTGTAGAGCTGGTCCAGTGTTCCACGACAGGACGAAAACCACACTGCTCCTCCTGAATCCGAGGTTCGACTATCCGATGGACCCTCCTCTCCAGAACCCCTGAATAGACCTTACCAGGGAGGCTTAAGAGTGTGATCCCCCTATAGTTGGAACACACCCTACGGTCCCCCTTTTTGAATAGGGGAACCACCACCCCAGTCTGCCAATCCAAGGGAACTGCCCCCGATGTCCATGCAATATTGCAGAGTCGCGTAAGCCAACACAACCCCACAACATCCAGAGCCCTAAGGAACTCAGGGCGAATCTCATCCACCCCTGGAGCCCTGCCACCGCGGAGCTTTTTAACCACCTCGGTGACCTCAGCACCAGAGATTGGAGAGCCCGACCCAAAGTCCCCAGGCTCTGCTTCCTCAGTGGAAGACGTGCCAGTAGGATTGAGGAGGTCTTCGAAGTATTCCGTCTACCGACTCACAACATCCCGAGTTGAGGTCAACAGCACGCCATCCCCACTATAAATGGTGTTCGTCGCGTACCGCTTTCCCCCCTGAGACGCCGGATGGTGGACCAGAATCGCCTCGAAGCCGTACAGAAGTCATTCTCCATGGCCTCTCCGAACTCCTCCCACACCCGAGTTTTCGCCTCAGCAACCAACCGAGCCGCATGCCGCTTGGACTGTCGGTACCTATCTGCTGCTTCCGGGGTCCCACAGGCCAAAAAGGCCCAATAGGACTACTTCAGCTTGACAACATCCCTCACCGCCGGTGTCCACCACCGGGTTCGAGGGTTGCCACCACGACAGGCACCAACAACCTTGCGGCCACAACTCTGATAAGCCACCTCGACAATAGAGGCGCAGAACATGGCCCACTTGGACTCAATGTCCCCCGACTCCCTCGGAACGTCTTCAACGATCTCCCAGAGGTGGGAGTTAAAGCTCCGTCTTATGGGAGACTCTGCCAGACGTGCCCAGCAGACCCTCACAATACGTTTGGGTCTGCCAGGCTTGACCGGCATCCTCCCCCACCATCGGAGCCAACTCACCACCAGGTAGTGGTCAGTTGACAGCTCCGCCCCTCTCTTCACCCGAGTGTCCAAGACATGCGGCCACAGATCAGATGAGACAATAACAAAGTCGATCATCGAACTGCGACCTAGGGTGTCCTGGTGCCAAGAGCACATATGGACATCCTTATGCCTGAACATGGTGTTCGTCATGGACAATCCATGGTGAGCACAGAAGTCCAATAACAGAACACCACTCGGGTTCAGATCAAGGGAGCCGTTCCTCCCAACCACACCCCTCCAAGTCTCACTGTCACTGCCCACGTGAACGTTGAAGTCCCCCAGTAGAACAAGGTAGTCCCCAGGAGGCGCACTCTCCAATACCCCCTCCAAGGACTCCAAAAAGGGTGGGTAATCTGCGCTGCCATTTGGTGCATAGGCACAAACAACAGTCAGAGCCCGTCCCCCCACACGTAGGCAAAGGGAGGCTACCCTCTCGTTCACCGGGGTGAACCCCAACGTACAGGCACCAAGATGGGGGGCAACAAGTATGCCCACTCCTGCTCGACGCCTCTCACCAGGGGCAACTCCAGAGTGGAAGAGTGTCCAATCCCTCTCAAGGAAACTGGTTCCAGAGCCAGAGCCACGTGTTGAGGTGAGTCCGACTATTTCTAGCCAGAACCTCTCAACCTCATACACTAGCTCAGGCTCCTTCCCCACCAGAGAGGTGACATTCAATGTACCAATGGCCAGCTTCTGTAGCCGAGGATCAGACCGCCAGGGTCCCCGCCCTCGGCCACCACCCATCCCACATTAAACCCGACCCCTTTGGCCCCTCCCACAGGTGGTGACCCCATGGGAAGAATCGATTTTGAAAAAAAAAAAAAATTATTTTTATTTTTTATTTTTTACATTAGAACCCATAAAGAAAATAAAACCATATATCATAGTATATGAAAGAATACATAAAATGAAAGGTGGCAAAAAGAAGAAGAAATCTGATCCGGACCAGTGACCTCCATGACCCGATAAGGATAAAGCGGGTAAAGATGATGGATAGATGGCTGTTGTTGAAAAGATTTACCAAACAAATCTTTTAAATAAAATCCATCCATACACATTTGAAATATGGATGAATGCAATATGATTTTGCAGTCTATTTTATTTTGAGTTAAATGTTTATGCAATACAGTAGTCTGAAATCTTAAATTACGTTTGTATTTTGAATTATTTGTGATAGACTGGAGACATGTCCAGGGTGTCCCCTGCCTCTCGCACAGTGACTGCTGGATATAGGCACCAGTGACCTCCGGGACCCGATTAAAGCTGCTGCATTCTATTCATATACCCATCTGCTCACAATTCAGGCTGCTGTATTTATACTGTATTATTTGACATTATTAATGTTTACTACAAGCATACATTATTGCTTTAAATAAATGTTTTATTTGTTTACATTATTGTAATCTTTTCATGATTTCAATTGAAAATAGTTTCAGAATCGAAAATAGTTTCAGAATCGAAAATCAATTCTGAATCGAAAATCGATCCTGAATCGAAAATCGTTTTAGAATCACCGGACCGGATTGAAATGTGCTCTGATTGCATAATTAGATAGTACTGTTTACATGGGCACAATCCGTTCAAGACGAGCGTTTACATTCAGCAGGCTTTTATTCTGACCAGAAGAACAGACATGCGCAGAGTGGTACACTCCCCCTTAAAAAAAAAACCGAAGAGGAAGTTGCTTTCGTGAAAACCACAGAAGAAGAAGTTACTTCCAGGACAAAAGTAAACAGATGCGCAAAAATTGGACCCGGCCAGATTGTAATGACGGCGATGGAGTCGTTACTGCACTACTGCACTCCCTGATAGAGCTACAGGCAAGCAACGCATGCTTTTAGTCTTTTCTATTCGCAGTATGAGAGCGCTGGGAAAGGAGGGGAGGGGTGCGCTGCCGCGCAGCGCACATGCGCAGTCAGGACAGTTTTGCACGGTCCGATAAAAGGAACAGAATATAGCTATGTTTACATGGGCAAAATTCTGTGACCGGATTGAAATGTGTTCCGATTGCATAATTAGATAGCACCGTTTACATGGGCACAATCCGTTCATGACGAGTGTTTACATGCAGCAGGCTTTTATTCAGACCAGAAGTTCTGACATGCGCAGAGTGGTACACTCCCCTTAAAAAAAAAAAACGAAGAGGAAGTTACTTTCGTAAAAACCACAGAAGAAGAAGTTACTTCCGGGACGAAAGGAAACAGACGCGTAAAAATTGACCCGCTCCAGATTGTAATGACAGAGACAGAGTTTTTACTGCACTCCCTGATTGAACTACAGGTGAAGCAGCGCATGCTTTTAGTTTTTTTATTCACAGGATGAGAGCGCTGGACGTCCTCTGTCCTCCAAGCTGTCGTGGACAACAACTGTTGGTAAGACAATAAATACGCTGTATGCTAATAAACTTTTTTGCCCTTTCCTTTTCTACCTGTCTGCGTGATACTGTCTGTATTTGTTATTAATTACTATTCTTCCTCTGTTTTCCTGTTTCTGGAGCATCAGTGTCACGATGCCAGGCAGTGCTCTGCCATGATGCCAATGTCCTGCGCCACTCAGACCTCTATCAAAGGGCTCATCTGTTGCCAAAAGTAAGGCTAATATTTACTACTGTATATTGTATTTAGTATTACTACAACGATTACAGCTAGTATCTCAAAGTAGATGCTTAGCTGTAAAGTTTTATTTTTAAAAATGTTTGTTTGAACCATATCTTTAAACAAATAGTTAAATGTTGCCAAAATGTAAGGCTAAAATTTACTATATTGTATATAGTTTTACAACTATTACAGCTAAGTAATCAGTAGACATACTTAGCTGTAAAGTTTTATTTACAATAAAATTTGTTTGAACCATGTCTTTGTAAACAGATAAAAAGTTGAACACTAAATATTGGCATGTCCTTTTTTTGCAGTCTGTGAGGAACATTGAAGCAAAGGACGTCCGGCTCTTCATTGTTGGTGATCCTGCATATCGCTGTTGGACTGGCTGCTCAAAAGAAACGCAAACTCCTCGTCTGACTCCTCAAGTCATTTAATGTTTACCTTGGCGCTGTCAGGGTGGAGGTAGAGATGACCGGGTTGCTGAAGTCACAGTGGAGAGTTCTTCTAAAAAGATACTTATGTATTTGTGTTCACATGCAGTTAACATTTGTATAAAATTATTATCACAATAAAAAACTGCAAATAATAGTGAACATCTGAGCTCTTTAATGGACCAAACATTTTAACACATTCTTGTAAACAATTGATACTGCTTGTTTGAAACATGTTTCATTCTTAGTGCAATTTGAGGTATATCAGAAAAACATAAAAGTTAAACATTCAAAACGTTTGTGCAAAACAGACTATACGCACAGATCACCACATCTTGTAATGATGACAACAACAAAAAAACATTATTTGGTTATTTAAAACTACAGTACTACAGTTACTGTACTTCTTCAGTAACTTCTTTATCAACTCATCACATACTTTCACAATTTCAATGTATGCATGTGATTTTGGACAACAAAATTGGTGACAAAATAATCGATTTTACTTCCAAAATGTATGTTTCTGTATCCTGATAGAGCAGCAAATGTGTTTTTATCCTGTGAGTCATGCAGAAACTCAGAGTCCTTATTAAACCATCTGACTGTATTAAGTTAGGACATGTACCTTAATTGTACCATAAACTATCAATCCTAATGTCTGTGTAAAAAATACATTTATATATCTGTCAGGGGGACAAAGAAACATGGTTGTGGAGAATTGAAACATTTTCAAATCAGTTTTGAGTTGTTCTAAAGCACATGTGTGAACTTCTTGGGATTCCTCAGTAGAAGATGTAGGACTCTTGCATCTTCTGCCACCATCACCTGCCACCATCACCTGCCACTGTCTGCTGTGTGCTGCTGCCAGCTGCCTCTTCAAAGCCGGACTCATCATCTGAAAAACAAAAAAAATGAAGTTTAACTGGACCCCTGACATGTTGAAATTTGTTAGGTTAATTATGTGGTTAGTTGGAGTAGTGTTATAATGTACAATACAGTATACTGTAGTTCTATGCTAGCCCTACAGCTACTCTTATTTCTTATTATAACTACATTTTAACATATTTGTTGTATTCTAATTACTCAAGTAATACAGTACAGAGGGTTCATGTGGTTTGAAAAGTCTAACTTACCAGAAAGGATGCTTTGCTCCTTAGCTTCAGGGCTGTAGTCCTCAGATTCCTCTCCTCCTCATCACCTAGATCCACACCGCTGCCTGCTGTGTTGGAAGTGGCAGATCTCTCATCAGTTCATCCATCAACACGTAAAATGAAAAAGTGGTGGGGTCGTAGCCACTTGTCCCGTTTTTGTTTTTAGCTTCGTAGCACTTAGCTTTAAGCGCTTCCAGCGATCTCCGGCTTCTTCCAGCTTTTCATGTACTTGTTTAAATAACTCCGTGTTCCTACACTTTAGGTCAAGGCGTTTGATAGTTTTGAGCTATTTTAACGTTTCCATTAGAAATGCTGCATCGCTCACCAACCAGTTTTGCTTCCCCACAATGCGTTAGCATCTACCCACTAGCCAGCCCAGGTGGAGATGGAAACAAGGGGTGAAGGGTGGGGAGGGGGGGGTTGTGGGGTTGTAGGGGTGCGCAGCGCACATGCGCAGTCGGGACAGTTTTTCACAGTCCGGTAAAAGGAACAGAAAAAGTGTTTACATGAACAATGAACGGGTAACGGATCGGCGTAAACCACCCGTTTCGATCTGATCACAAATTAGGTCGGATCACGCCGAATACACAAAAAATGACCCGAACGAGGTGTTTACATGACGCACTTTTGATCCGATCGGCCGTTTGATCCGATTACTTATGTCCATGTAAACATAGCTTATGTGTTTACATGCGTACACATCGGGCTACGGATCGGCGTAAACCACCCGTTTCGAACGGATCGCAAATTAGGTCGGATCACGCCGAATACACAAAAAATAACCCGACCGGGGTGTTTACATGACGCACTTTTGATCCGATCGGCCGTTTGATCCGATTACTTATGTCCATGTAAACATGTGTGAGCTGAACTCTTAAAGGAGACCACATATTGGTTTTTTAAATTTTTATGGTATTTCTGTGGGCTATTTAGACCATATTCATTCAATTTACTGTAATGCACAAAATAACTCTTGGATAATAAAATATCCCCTTTCTAGTTATGCATTTTCTGACTTCCGTTCTAAACGACCGGTTTATGATAATGAGCTCTGAATGCCACGCCCTACAGAAATCTGTTTACATTTACTCCGCCCTCTGAAACAGCCAGTATCTCTAATATGTTGTTGTTTTAAAATTTGCTCTTTTTTAATTACTCATTTGACTTACTGTTAGTGCTAGCTTAAGATAACTTACCGAAAGCCGTCTTCGTGCACCGCCATTTGCAGCTCCTTTTAGCATTAGCCCATATCCGAGGCTAATGATAGCTCTTCCTCCTCCGGCACACCGCCAGTTAACCGCTCGTTGCATGCGGCGCTTTTGGGAGCGATCGCTGCTTCAGTCCACACACACACAAAGTTCACCGAGTGTCTCCAGTTAATTTATCCGTATGAGGCAACCTCTGACCGGACACCACGGTCCTCAAAAGCCAGCAGCTCCCGCATGCAGATGGTCCCTTCGCCGGTGGTCTGCTCGTTTTATTTCTGCCGGCTGCGCGTTGGGAGCGATCGCTAAAAATTGAACTAAAACGTAAAAATAACAATTATACTTTATTTATAAAGCCATTTAAAACAACCACAGCTGCAACAAAGTGCTGTACACATGAAATTAAGAACATTTAAACAAAAGATGAGATGAAATCAGGAATCAGGTGAGGGGCTGGACTCAGGTTTGGTGTGGGTTGTGGCTGCGGTTTGTGACGTCACAAACCGCAGGAAGTGAGAAACGAAGTGTTTCTATCACAGACAAATAAATCTACTTAGAGTAAATAAACCACTGGGTGCATTTCTTTGGCCTTAGGACTGTTTTTTTATGAAGTACATACCCAAAGTTTAGTAAAAAAAACATTAAAAAGTGAATTTTGAATCTGTGGTCCCCTTTAATATTTCCTATAAAAGGTGAACTTGCACAATGCTGACGCTTCAACTCTAAAAGACTTAAGACAATAACCTGAAGTAATTACTTCTGTATATTACAAATTTTGAGAAATTTATCAACTCTGTTGCGACAGACAAAGCAGTAGATACTGGTAATCTGAACAACTATAAAGTTACTCAAAACCTGAACAAAGGTAAATGGACTGCACTTATATAGCACCTTTCTATTTTATCAAGATATTCAAAGTGCTTTACACTACAATCTGTGCCTCATTTACACATTCATACAGCACTCTATGTCTATACAAACAATAATCAGTGCTTTATCACATTCGTACACTGATGGGATGGGACACACATCGGAGGAAACGAGGGGTTCAGTGTTTTGCCCAGACACTTCAGCATGTGACTGCTGGTGGATTAGAGCCCACCACAACTCTAGCAGTGGAGGACGACTGCTCTAACCACTCAGCCACCCCAAGGTGGATATAAAATAATGTTGCTCATAATAACATAGAGATGCAGCATAAATACCATCAACGTGAGAGTCCATGTCATGGCCGATCACTGAAGAGACAGCCTCCGTTTGTTCTCGGAGTCGTATTTTGTACTAATTTCTTCAGTCACGACGACCAGTAAAGTTGATCAAAACCTGAACAAAGGTGAAAGAAATTTAATGTTACTCATAATAATAACATAGAGATGCAGCATAAATACCATCAACGTGAGAGTCCATGTCGTGTTAACTTCAAGGAGCATGTTATGATTTAGCTGCGAGCTTCAAGCTAGCATGTTATAATATTTAAGAATTGTGTTATTGAACAAAATAAAAATATTCAAAGTGACCATAACAACACAACTACCGCGAGATACGCAAACACGAAACATTTGTGATTGGCTTTAAATGGCGAATACATACTGTAAAACAAATTAAGCTGTTCAACAAAGTTGCTTCGTGAATCACTTCCTTACTGATGATATGCTTGCGCTTCTTCTTCTTCATGTTGTTTAATGGCGGTTGGCAAGAAACTGAAGGTGGGCATTACCGCCACCTACTGGTATAGAGTGTGGTCCGAAATGGTTTGTTTGTTTATGTTTGTTTATTAAATTTGTTCATTTTTTTACAAAAGAAACAATACAAGACAATCTCATAAATGATTGTGTACAAAATGTAAAAAAATGAAAGGTAGCAGAAAGAAGAATAAATCTTATTATATCTGCCCCTTACTTCCAACAATCAGATTAAACAACAATAATCAACCATGTAAACAATAATAATCTTCAACCAACTTTTTCCAACAATCAGATTAAACAATAATAATCTTCAGCCAACAGTACAAAATGACTAACTCTTTCTAATTTTCTAACTAATACAATACACATTACGCTATTTCATATATTTTTTTAACACATTTGTTTTGATCATTTTTTTAAATGTAAACATTGACTTGGCATTTTTAACTACATTCTCCAAGCCATTCCATAATCTAATTCCCTGGATTGAGGTAGAACGTCCCTTCAAACTGGTTCTGAATTGTGGTTTTACAAACAACTCTGTCCCCTTAAGATTATAACAACTTTGTCTTTTAACAAAGTGCATTTGGATATTTAAAGGTAATGCATTATTTTGAGCTCTATACATAACTGATAAAATATTATAGTCTACCAAATCATGGAACTTCAATAACTTTAGTTGATAAAATAATGTACTTGATGGATGACGGTAATGCTTTCTAGTGATAATTCTTACGGCTCTTTTCTGTAATACAAAAATAGGTTTTGTGATTGTTTTACACAATTTTGTGTAAAAAATTGTGGTCCGAAATGGTTATTTCCCTAATCTATCAATTTGATACCTGGATTATTGAGTATGAACTTTCTTATCTACCGGTATGTGTTTTCTACCGTAATTTAAAATTCTGTTAAACAATTTCTTCTTCTTCATGTAGTTTTTTTCATTCATTCAACCTTTATTTAGTCAGGTAAATCTTTTGAACCTCATGGGCTCATTTACGAAAGCGACCTGCTAAAACTAAAGAACAATGAACAGCAGTGGTAGAATTTCCTTAAACAATAAACAATAAACAAACAAACAATAAACAATAGAAAACAAAAGAGAGAAAAAAACAAAAGAAAGTTTTTTTTTTTTTTTTTTTAACAAAGTATCAAAAAACTAGCAAAACATTATAAGGTAGACGTATAAAATCAAAGACAGGAACAAATCTGCATTGGTTTTTGCCAGGATTCCAACAGATTCTGAAAACCATTTAGAGAAGTCAAGGTCGAGAGCTTCAGATCAGTTTAATGGCGGTTGGCAAGAAACTGAAGGTGTGCATTACCGCCACCTACTGGTATAGAGTGTGGTCTGAAATGGTTATTTCCCTAATCTATCTACCGGTATGTAGCCTGGTTAAAACCAGACCCTTGTCCTTCACTTCGCTTCAGACAAGGGTCTGGACTTTCTCCATTGACAACCAATTCTTGCTGGAGGCGTGGCCTCTGCTGATGGCTGCTCCCCCGTGGTCTGCTGAACTTGACTTCAGCTCCGCCTCCTGCTGAATTTTCTCTCGCTCCGTTGCATATTCTGTGTTTATATGTTAATAAAACGTCCTAATAAAATAAAATAAAACCATGGATCGCTGGTCCAACACACCAGAAGACCAGGAAATCTGATGGGACTCGGGCAGCAACTTAAAACCCGAGTTTAAATCTCTCGTGACAACCTGAGGCATTTCCTTGTTCATTTCATTCAGCGGAGGGAGAGGAGGATGAGGAGGAGGAGGAGGAGGAGGGAGCGATGATCACTTACTTTTGGCAAAAAAAAAGAAAAGAACTCCAGATAAGGGATTAAGAAGGGGAAATTAATAAATTTGTGTCACATATAAAACAGTCCTGCATCGCTTTGAATGAGAACATGCGAATGCTCGTTGGCTGCGCGCTCCCCCGTGGTCTTCTGAACTTGACTTCAGCTCCGCCTCCTGCTGATTTTTCTCTCGCTGCCTTTGGATATTCTGTGTTTATATGTTAATAAAACGTCCTAATAAAATAAAATAAAACCATGGAGCGCTGGTCCAACACACCAGAACACCAGAAAATCTGATGGGACTCGGGCAGCAACGTAAAACCTGACTTTAATTCTCTCGTGACAACCTGAGGCATTTCCTTCCCTTACCAAAAAGTAGTATATGCAAGTATACTTAAAGTACACTAATTTTAAACTAAAAAAAATAAGAGTATACTTTCAGTTTACTTTTTAGGTACTTATCAAAAGTATACTTAGCCAAGTTTATTTTACACAATACTTGACTTATACTAAAAATAAACTAAAAGTCTAAGTATACTTAATCTATACTTCTGTTTAAACTTTTGGCCAAGATATTTTACACAAAGTATTTTCACACTGGTTTATTTTTAGTACTTCTGTTTTAAACGTTTTGTCAGTTTTTTTTATATTGTTGTATATACTGTATATATATATATATATATATATATATATATATATATATATATATATATATATATATATAT
>JBBPBX010025869.1:0-23133 GCA_038048925.1 Garcialebias charrua
CTCCTGTCTGTCCGTTGTGGGCGTGTCTCGAAGCGTCCGTTAGGCACGCTATTGGCTTACGACGTGATCACGTGACAAGACGTGATTGGTCGACGCAGCTTCAGCTGGAAGGAGACGAACATGTGTGACGCAGTCGTCCAAACAGTTAGCGATTTAACATTAGCTTTGGCTAATTATTTTTAACCTGTTTAGCAGTTTTAGTTTTAACGTTTTAGTTAGTGGAATATGGGCTAGTGAGACTTGGAAAAACAATCCACAGCTGTATTTTGTTGAAGACGTGACATCTGGCACAAACTGAACTGACGTACACACAGAGGTACCGTTTAAGAAAATGTAGTTTGGAAAAGTGTACGCAACACTTCGTCTAGTGACGATACACAGGAGTATGAAATTTCTTTAAAGTATTTTGAGCAGATCAGAAGTTTTGGACAGAGACTATACCATCAAACCTTCTGATGTGTGTTTACAACGAGTTTATTCAGGTTCCTTTTCTGTCCGTTGTTTTAACGTCACAATTTAAAAAAGGTTTATCATCTTAAAAGAAAGAAATTAATGTATTCCTGAATTTAATGTGCTTCTACATGAGCAAAATACCATTTCAGATTTAAATGAAAACATTTTAAACCCCTCTGATGTACGATGTTGCAACACAACTGGTTTGAGTCCTCAGCCTCCCAGATGTTCATGTTGGTGACTGAAGTGGTGTCAGAAGGATACATGCTGGTGTCTTTCCTGCGCAGGTCCAGCCACCTCTTGTTGCCGTCGATCAGTCCCTGCAGCCGCTGGCCGTCCACCTCCACCGACCTCAGGCTGCGTGCACGACACACAAACGCACTTTAAGGATGAGTGATGGAACATTTTGAATGTGGAGGTTGTTTTCTGACAGTAGTCTTACCCGACAGGAGTGTATGATGGGTAAGCTGGGGCGGACTTCGGATCAACAGCTGCTCCTGGAGGACATGAGAACAGTTCAGAACCACAAACTGGAACAGAAGCCAAACAAGAGTTGGTGCTGTGTTCAAAGATACATGCCAGGGAATATCTGTCTCCATCTGCTGTTAATGAGCTCCTCTGAGGCTCTCAGGCTGCTGCTGATGGGGCTGCTGAAGAGGGGAGAGCTGCTCTGAGGCCCCCAGCTCCAGAGAGGCTCCGGGAGCCTCCCAGCTGGAGGAGGGACAAAGGAGCTGGAGGCCCAGCTGTGCGTCTGGGGAAGAACTGGCACAGAGGTGGGAGGTAGTCTGGAGTGCAGTGTGGAGAGCGGGGTGTACGGTGTGCTGCTCTCCCCCGGGGCCAGTGAGCCCAGAGCGCTCAGAACCGTGTTGAGCTGGCCTGAGATCTGCTGCAGGGACTCTGCTAGCTCCTGGACTTTGGCCGGGACGGAGGGATGACCTGATGGAAGAACGAGCACAGAAACGTTGCAGACATGCATCTACTGAGTGCATCTGGAAAGTTTCAATACAATCTGTCTAGTGGGTTAGTAGATATTTTGCTAACAGACAACAGGGTTGGCGTTAATAATTATTGACAGTTGTACGTTTGACCTCACTGACCCCCCTGCGTGCTGCAAACAGGACTGGGCGTGTCAGTGACCACCAGAGCAGCTCTGTGAACACAGAGGGATGAGTTGGATCTTCCTGCAGTGATCAATCTGAGTCGAACTGATCAATAAACTCTCAAATGCACAGCAAGTTTGCAAAAATGAGCATGCGTTCATTAAAATAATCATTCTGGAGTTGACGTTTTGCAAGAAGAGATCCAGAAGAGAATACATAGTTCCCATGTGACGTAACATCAGGGGCATTTCCGGGTAATCCTCCATGCGTAGAGGCGGAACAAAGCTACCAGAGCAGCCGTTACAGCGCAGTCTACCGGCAGTGTCTTTTTCACTGTTTTTCATTTTATTTATAATTAATTGCAATGGTTACTTCGTGTTGGGTTGGTGGGTGTTCCAATCGGGGAAATGCCAAGCAGAATTTTTACTTAATTCTGAAAATAAGGAAAAATGAAGGACCATAAACCGCGTAGCTCACCAGTCTCTCTAGCAGCAGGATACAGTGCTGCTTACCGGTAGTTAATTGTCTCTCGTGTTTTGTTGTTGTTGTTGTTGTTGTTGTTGTTGTTTCTTGCTGGGTTAGAGGGTGTTACAATCCGGTAGACGTTTGGGCAAAGTGCAGTTTTCACTTAATCCCAAAAATAAGGAAACGTGAAGGACCTCCATCAGAGGGCAGCTCCTCCGATGCAGGCACTCCTCGTAGTCATTAAATAATTAACGATATCAGAGTCACTTCTTGGTGACAACTTGTCCGCTTCGTCTGACATGATTTCTTTCTCCAACTCATAGGGGTAAACTCCAACCACTGCTACTTTTTTTGCAGATATTGCGCCTCTTGCGCCTTGGTCAAGAGTATTAATGCACTTAGCTCTGGTAGCTCTAGTCGGTCTGTCCGCCATCTTCCGCCTTCTTCAGTGTCGGAAAACCCGGTATTGCGCAATACTGGTCACGTGTGTGGGAGCTATGTATTCCTACAGTAGATGCTTTGTGCTACGTGAGTGCACAGTTTTCCATTTACTGGAATAAAATTACAAAATAGAACTGAAAAAGACAGGATCCAAAGATTTGGTGGAAAAGACGAACGAGTACGGCTGTGCCCCCCAGAGGGACAACTGGAAGCTCCTTCCATTCATCTGTCTGTGTTGCAGACATAAATTAAAAATATAAGTGAGGTACTGCCTTTCACTTTGGTGTGGGGCTGCATCTAGGGGTAAGATTTGTTTTGAAAATGGGGTTGCTACGTCAAAATCAAAGAAGGCTGCCACCGTATATGACCGTCCATATTATGAGCTGGATAGCTTGAAAAATAAGCAACGTGCCGACTTCTGTTGTAGTCTGTGGCTACATCCTGAAGAAAGGTCGCTATCAAAAAATGGGTTGCCATATCAAAATCCAAGATGACCACTCCGTGTGTCCCTCTGTTCTTCTCCACAGTGTATTCTCCTGCCCACTTTAATATCTTGCATCAAAAACATGAAGGTTCATTTCCATTCCCTGTTCAATTCCAGTCCAGAAAAACATTTATCTAGAAAACTACATTCACTATTCAAATCCCTCAGAGGGACATCAGCGTACCCAACTGGATACCTAGAGTCTGATTTCAAGTCCATGTTTTTTATTAAAACATTGAAACTAAAGCAGCACAAGACAGAATCATGTTCATTTCCATCATGTGAAGAACTCTGTACAAAGACATGATTTTCTTCTTAGTCCATGTCTTCGTTGTGTTTGCGGTCACCTGTGCCGTGCGCTGGCTCCGTGGTGCTGCTGGTGTCTGACTCGCTCACATCAAATGTTACCTTTCTGTCTTCAGCCAGAAGAGACGGATCATCGAACACGGGCTGAAAGAAGAAAACCACTCAGGCTCACACTCACTTTCTAATAAGGAACAAACAAAAGAACTGAGAATATCCAAAGTGCCCGTTATGAACAGAGCTCCATGCAACAGTGAGATCTCAGGAGGAACATCTGTAACAGTTTTCTCCTGACCTCAGCCATGGAGCTCTCCAGCTGCTGCAGCTGCTCCTCCTTCTTCCTGAGCAGGGAGTTTCCTCTCTGGACAGTCCGCTGCAGCTCGGCCACGTCTCTGGACTCCTAAAGGAATCAGAGAGAAATTGTCGTTTGGTGCTTCTGTTTCTGATCATCGGCCCAGTCAGGCTTCTTCAGGTCCTTCCTGCACCTGCTGGAGGGTGCTCATCATCTCCTCCGTCAGTCCTCCCAGTGTGGGGTCCTGAGAGCTGCTCGCCTGTGCTGCCTGCAGAGCTGCCTGTCTCTCCATCAGACGGCTGCTCTCCCTCTGCAGGAGGACTTTGGTCTTCTGGATGGAGGTGCCGTGTGAGGACACGTACCTCTGAAACCTGACAACCAATAATCAGGATGATCATATTTTCAGACAAACAGTCAAACACTTTTTGTTCTTCTTACTCGTCCATGCTGCTGTGGCTGTCAGGTCCAGGGGAGAGAGGCGGCTCCGTCAGGTCCTCCACATGTAGTGATGAGCCTCTCCAATCACTAGAGGATCTTCTCTTCTTCTCAACCTTCTTTCTGTCCTGCTCTGGCTTGGGGGAAGTGTTCCCATTTCCACTTTGTTCCAGCTCTCTGACAAAGCAAGACGGTAAAGTTTAAAAATGCAAAAATATGATACATGTTTCTGCCAGTCTAAACTGGTCAAATTTACTTTTCCTGTGGTTTCAAATATAAAAATGTCTCTTCACTGTTTTTAGGAAAGACAAACAAAAGATGAAAGGTATAAGGGAGGAACGTTGCATCCTGGATAGGGGAGCTGTACCTGACTCTGCTGCTGAGATGCTCACATCTCTCCTGTAGCAGCATCACCTTGCTCTCCAGTCGCTCCTTGTCCTCCCTGGCTCTCCTGCTCTCCTCTCTGGTTTTGTCCCTCTCCTTCTTCAGTCTCTCCTCTGCCTCCTTGGCTTCATTCCTTTCCATTCTGGCTCTGTGGGCAAGTTCTCGAGCTTGAGCCACCTCCTCCCTCATTCTGTGCAGCTCCTCCTTTAGCTGGTCTCTCTCTTTGACCAGCTGAGGTAAAGCCTGAACACACGAAAGGAAGGACATTTTCATTAGCACGACAATAAAACACAAACCTGACATTCTGTTTTAGGTCCCCTGAAGAAGATATGAAGAAAATAAAACGGGACCAAGTACACACCCCTGAGGTTCTCCAAAGGTCAGAGTTAACCACTTTTGCGCTTCAACAGAAATCTTAAAACATTTTTAAATCAATAAGAACATTTAAGTGTTAGGAGTTTGCACCTCTATCTGTCTGTCTAAATCCTCCTCTTCTTCCCCAAGCTTCCTCCTCCTCTTCTTTAGATCTGCTGCCTGACAGGAAACAGACACTATCGGTCCATGAGGATTTGTTTTGTGTTGAGGCCATTTAAATTAAACGAGAAGAACCTTGGTTTGAAGCCTGGCCTCCTGGCTCATCAGTTCTTTCTCTCTTAACTCCAGCCGATCTGCCAGATCCCGCAGTTCTGATTCCTGTGTGAAGAAGACAGACAGGTTAGATATGTAGATACTTTACTGCAAACCTGTGTGTATCCCATCTCACCTTGCGCGAGTGCGCCAACTGAGTCTTTTGTGTTTGTGCGTCGAGCTGCAGGCGGAGTTTCTCCAGCTGGACGGCATGTGATGCCTGCAGCTGCTCTCGGTCATCCTGCAGAGTTCGCAGCGATCGCTCCCTCAGAACCGTCTCCTGAAACAAACACATTAAGACCCTCCGTGAGTTGCTCGAGTAGAAAACTTGGTGGGTAAAACCTTAAAGCAAACACTTCCTTCACTACTGTGTTTTAATAGGTTACTCAAATTTTCTGATAATATTTTAAATTCTAAGTACAGTACTTTGTTGATGTGTACCAATAATTAAAAATATATTATTTTCATCTCTGAATATAAATGATTGCATATGTATAAGGCCCAAAGCAGTATTTTTTACTATTTAGGTATTGTACTGAAGTTTTTGTAATCTTTGATCCACAGCTCCTCCTAGTTTAGAGCAATAGTTCCACATACAGCACATTATACACCTGTCAAACTATTATACAACATAACAGCAACCTATAGCAATAGTCCAGACCAAGAGTCTGCAACCTGCGGCTCTGGAGCCACATGTGGCTCTTTGGTCCCTCCGCAGCGGCTCTTTCAAGCTTTGACCAAAACTGAATTGGTTGTTATACAAACAACAACAAAACGACTAGTTTTAGCAGTTTTTAAGTAATTTCATTTGCAATTATGTGGATATTGGAACAAGTACAAGGAGTAAAACTTTAAAGTCCATGACCCACCATGTTTTCAAATTGCATCGCCATTAATATTTATTAGTTTATTTAAAAATAATACAGGAGCGTTTATTTATATTGTAGAGAAATAATGCAAAATGTGTTATTTCATGATTTATAGCAGATTTTAGCAGAAGCTCCGGGAAGATCTGCCCCTCTCCAAATATGGGCATTCACATCACTAAAGATTCCGCCTTGGAGTTACAGGCGGAGTTTTAATAAGCCTTCATCAACTTCCATGACCGCTGCTCTAGAGAGGAAAAAAAAAGAGAAGCGGTTGCTCACTGATGTCTGTCATATTCTGAGCAGCATCCACGTAGACATACTAGTTTAATTCGCTTGATCGCGACAAATTCATTCATTTCCGCATCGGCTTTTTAATCTCTCCCCTGACCAGACAGGTCGGGAGTAGAAAGGCAGCCGCGGCGCGGAGCTCTGTCGGTCTGGATGTACCATCGCGCGCGGGCTTCCCCGTGCTCTCTGTGCTTCCCCGTGCTCCAGCAACAAGGCTGGACAGAACCGAGCCCCAGCACGAACTTCAAAGCTGACCCGCAGCGGAATGGGGAGCCAGGGAGAAGCCGCGCGGCTCGCTCCTCTCTGGGCAGAGGAGAGGAGAGCAGCCAGCAACAGTCGCAGCGGTGTTATATCTTATTAAAAAGGTCTATAAAATAAATAATAAATAAAAGCAGACCACTGGTCCAGTTGTACACAAAAATGCACCAGGAAATATGCAGTTTTACTCTCACTCTCATAAACCTCCATGGAAACTCACTCCTACCTTCTGCCTTGCTTTCTGGGTGGAGATCAATGTAACGAAAGGCATGACCCTTCGGGACTTTTCGGCCAGGTTTCCGGATTCATTCGGGAGTGGGTTGTTTTTTTTTTTTTTTTTTAACCCTCGCCTGGCCCAAATGCAAAAATGAAAATAAAATTCATAAAATACTACAGTAATTCTCCAATATGGTGAATTGTTACTGTCACGGTGGGTGTTGTCCTTTAAATTTATGCTTTATTTCTATACTTATTTCTATACTGTACTATGCCAGCCCAAAAGCCTGGAACAGCCTACCCCTTGAGCTGCGTGCCACCTCTGATCTGACTCTGTTCAAAACCAGACTGAAGACCCACTTGTTCAAAAAAGCTTTCAGTGTGTAACTTTTATTACTTTTGGTATTTTAGTATGTACCATTTTTTATTTCTATTGCCTTCTTTTATTACTGTTGTTTTTTATTCTATTCTCACTGATTTATTGTTCCAGTTTATTCATCTTTTTATCCTGTTAAGCACCTTGGTCAATGCAAGGCATTGTAGGAAGGTGCTATACAAATAAAGTTTATTATTATTTATTATTATTACTTAATTCATTTTTTCACAATAAAAACATACCTAGGTTTGTATAATTCATAGTTGTTCATAGTTTTTTTTTAAATTAACAAACCTTCTCTTTAAAATAATCTGGTTTTTCATTCGTCTTAAATTGTAAAAATAGAAATTATTAGTTATTTTATTTTATAATGTCACCCCTAGTTGCCACAAAAGCCCCTTCCAACAAACCTAAAGTGGCCCATGGGCCACGAGTTGATAACCACAGTTGTAGCATGTTGCGGCTCTGAACACTTTTTAAGTTAATGAACGAAGGCGTAAAATGGATCTTTTAATTGTAAAGGTTGCAGACCCCTGGTCCAGACAAACAAAGACCTTGTATAACTTTTGATCTTGATTTGTGGCCTTGACCTTGAAGATAGGTGATTAATTTGTACAGAACCCTCCGTGTAGTGATGATGCATATGTGTATTAAGTTTCACTCATCAGAAGTTATGGCCAGGACAAGTGAAAGTTTACGTACAGGAGGACGGAGATTGTACCACATGCATCCATTTTTTGACAGGTGCAGAAACACTCAAACCAAAACATTAAAATAGAAGTGAGATCGTGATAAGTGCTCTGACTTTTAGGAGCAGTACATTGTACTGTGTAGATAAAGTCAGCAAACAACAAATGGATTTTAGTAACAATGTGGAAATTATTTGGAGCTCCAAAATGTACACGGGTAATTTAAAAAAAAGGACTTTACATGACTGAATTGACAATTAGATAACAGCTTTTGGGAGATTTTCTTACACATTTTAACTTTTGAGTTGTGTAGACCTACGTGTTTGACACAAATGTTCCATTTCCAATTCATACATCAAATCTTTGGCATAACGTCAGCTGAGATCATCTTAAAAGTAAGTCCCGCAGGACTTCTGGGCTCAGGAGAGAAAAGCTGATGGATGTTGGGGTTTTGGGCAGCAGCTGCATC
This sequence comes from Garcialebias charrua, assembly GCA_038048925.1. Classification (NCBI taxonomy): domain Eukaryota; kingdom Metazoa; phylum Chordata; class Actinopteri; order Cyprinodontiformes; family Rivulidae; genus Garcialebias; species Garcialebias charrua. The sequence continues at coordinate 8,150 of JBBPBX010025869.1, forward strand.
GGCAGCCTTCAGAGGTTCATGAGGAAAGTTCTAGTTGACTGTTGTTCAGAGTGCTGCATGTTAGACTGAACAAAGTTCTCCACAAGATAAACGTTAAACCCTGTCGGACCTCGTCCAGGTATTTATCTCGGACGCTGTTCATCTCCCTCCTGTGGTCGTCCCTCAGCTGCTCCAGCTTGCTCTCGTGATCACGCTGCACTTCGTCTCTCACTTCCTGGAGCACATCGGTCAGCTGGGCAAACGCCCGACGGTTCAATAAAAAAAAAGAAGAAGAAAAAGAGAAACCCGATTTGAACTTCAAGCTTCGTTTACAAGGAAAAGTCAATAATGATGAAACATTGTCCGTGTGCGTGTTTGTGTTCCTGAACCTCTCTGTGGTACTCTGCCAGGCGCTGCTCAGGTCGTGGACTCAGCAGCAGCTCCCTCCTCCTCTCCGTGCTGCTGACCTTTACACAGACAAATCACTGTCAATGCAAGCTGATCATTAATCTGTTGGGGCAGTGAGCACCATCGAACAGATCAAATCTTCTTCGTCTTGTGAAGCTTGTCAGTTCAACAGGTAAATGTTTAAATTTAGGTGTTTGCATCATTTCATCTTTGTTAAAAATATTAAAACAAAACATTTAGTCAGACACACACTCTCCTCATCAACTCTGAGCTCACGCCAGATGCATAAACATTTGAACCACTGGAGTGTTTTTGTGACAGTCACCTCTTGTTTCAGGGAGTCCAGTTTCTCCTCCTGCTCCCTCTGGAGCCTCCTCTTCTCAGCCTGCAGCTCCTCCTCTGATTCTGCCTTCAGACGTTCCATGTTCTGCTTCTTCTGGGCCTCCAGTTTGCTTCGTGCTGCTGTGCATTCCTCCTCCTTCACCATCTGCAACTCCTTCACCATCAGGTCACTCTCTTCCCTGAACGCAACAAGAAGACATGGAATTATTTTGAGCTGATCAGAAGCGATGGCCTTCAACAGACTTGTAAAAAACAGACACCAACATTAAAACAGTATTAAAGTTCATCAAAAGTCAAGACTACTGATGAGATATTTCTCTTCTCATCAACTTCATACTCAATACTAGTTACTCCACACTGAACATATAACTCCAAATATGTCTTGTGTGCTTTCCTGCTGACAGCAAACATCCATCAGTAGCTCTGACTGCTCATCCTGAACTTTGATATGTTCACTTCCTGTTGGGGTTTTCCTTTTTCTTTTGTTCAGCGAGAAGTTGCAAGTTCTCTTAAGTCACGGTCACTGAAGGACAAGAAAGGATTTACCAGTGTTTCCACCATTACAAGGCCAAACACTGCAGCAGTATTCCTCACATAAGCAGCAGTTCTTAGTATTAATTAAAACTTAAATCAGAAGAGTATGATGACGTAGCCTGGCCCTCGCCTTCCTACACAGCTCCGCTCAATTCCATTTTCCCTTCACTGCTCCGTCTGGGACTTCTCCCATAGACAAGGATTTCTCCGGCTGATTTTTGACCGGACCAATCAGAGAACAGAAGGGGCAGAGTTTTTGGCCCCTAACCCACGCCCCCACCTGTCCCAGCACGCAGTCAGCAAGCATCCGCATGTTCTCATTCAAAGCGATTCAAAGCGATGCAGGACTGTTTTATATGTGACACAAATGTATTAAATTCCCCTTCTTAATCCCTTATCTGGAGTTTTCTTTTGTTTTTTTGCCAAAAGTCAAGTGATCGCTCCCTCCTCCTCCTCCTCCTCCTCTCCCTCCGCTGAGATGAATGAGGAAATGCCTCAGGTTGTCACTAACGAGAGAATTAAACTCGGGTTTTACGTTGCTGCCCGAGTCCCTGCAGATTTTCTGGTCTTCTGGTGTGCTGGACCAGAGCTCTATGGTTTTATTTTATTTTTTTAGAATGTTTTATTAACATATAAACACAGAATATGCAGCGGCAGCAAGAGAAAATGCAGCAGGAGGCGGAGCTGATGTCAAGTTCACGGGAAACAGACCATATATGGCTCTGAGGGGGAGGGAGCAGAATGCTTTTCCCTGTTCAAAATTTTTTGTAAGATCCAATGGTTTTGTTCCTCAGCAGAGGCCACGCCTCCAGCAACAATCGGTTAGTGGCAAGGGAACTGGACTTGGGATCCGGAGGACCCTGGTTCGAACCCCAGTCACGGCATAGTTTTGTGGTGTGTTTGAGCAGCACATCTAATCACACTGCTCCCCGGCGCGCTTTCTATAGCTGCCCGCTGCCACCTGGTGGTGATTGGGTTAAATGCAGAGTCAAATTTCGTCTTGTGTGGAAACATGCATAGATGACAAAAATATGACATTATTATTATTATTATTATCTATAACAGAAAGTCCAGACCCTAGTACGAAGCGAAGTGAAGGACAAGGGTCTGGTTTTAACCAGGCTAATGATGACGGTGCAATTTATAGAGTTTGTGGTTCTGATGTCTTATAAAGTCGCACTACTACAAAGCTGGATTGACAGGGGTTCACCAGCCTGGGTGGTAGTCCACCCACATCATCCAGAACATGATCCATGATAAGACAGGAAGTGATGGCTGAATCAGAGCCAGTCAGTGCATTCATGTGTTTAAAATAAATACAAATGTCGAGTGTGTTTGGTCAGAACGTGCTTCAAGTGTTCTGGAGTACTTTTCATATTGAAAACGTCAGATCAAGCTGAACCCTGACCCTAGAACCACGGTGTTAAGACTACTGGTTCATCCACTAAAAAAATGTTAAGTACTGTGCAACAGTTTTAAGCCATGAACCGATACTTTTCGTGTCCCCTGTCCCAGAGCAATGAGGGGGGCGCGTACATTCATGCATGTTGTGAGCACGACAACTTGAAAAGTAAGCGACGTACCAGTTTGGTGAGTGGCTGCATCTAGGCGTAAGAAAGGTCACTAGTGAAAAATGTGTTGTCCAAAATCCAAGATGGCCACCACCATATTAAAAATATATGTGTACAGTAAGTGTGTGTGTGTTTTTTTTGTTGTGTTTTTTTTTTTGGGGGGGGGGGGGGGGTGGTGGTGTAAACCAGCCACCGCTATCATTGGAGGAAACTACCGGTATGCTTTCTAAATTTTGCTTTGATTAAAATAATAGTTTCCTAGTTTCCAAGAGCAGAATGGGAGGAAGATCTTTCAGTTATCAGGCTCCTCTTTTGTGGAACCAACTTCCAGTTTCTGTTCGTGAGGCTGACACATTGTCCAGTTTGAAGACTGGACTTTCCTTTTAGATAAATCCTATTAGATAAATCCTATAGTTAGGGTCGGCTTGGGTTTCCTGAGCTGTCCCTTAGTCATGTTGCTATAGGCTTAGACTGCTGGAGGACAAACTGACCACACTTTTCACTCTGCTACTGTCTTTACTTACTCTGCTCGACCTGCTCTGTATTTATAATTATTTAATCTATCCTTGACGTGTGTTTTTGTCTTTCTTCCGGTAGGAGGTACATCTGGACCTGCCATTCTGTGTCTGTTTCTACTTCCTGTCCTCTCAAACCCAGCCAGTCGAAGCAGATGGCCACTTGTCCTGAGCCTGGTTCTGCTGGAGGTTTCTTCCTGTTAAAAAGGAGCTTTTCCTTTCCACTGTTGCCTTTGTGTTTGCTCAGGATGGAAGAAGGCGACAAAATGAAGACTCAACGAGTCTGCTGTTTCCTAAGATAGAGAACTTTACTCATTGACTTTTCTAAGTATGTGAACATTTCTGTTCAGTGTCCTGAGACAACTTTGTTGTGAATTGGTGCTATGTAAATAAACTGAATTGAATTGTTTCCTCAAATGACTGGGTGTGTGTGTGGGGGGAGGGGGGGGGGACTGAAGATTCATCTATGATGGTTAAGACCACCATCAGCCACCCCCTGGCTCTGCATTCCTCCTGGTCATGAATAAAATTGTTCCCTCTACTCACTGAGATCTGTCACTCTGTGTTGCCTTGGACAATAAAAATACAGAACTTTTTTTTTTAAATATATCAGCATTTCACTTGTACTGTAATTACTAAACAGACTACAGACCTGTTGTTGGGGGATCATCAGTGGTTTCTTTCTACTTATCTCTAATCCAGTTCTTTTACTTTTCAATCCTTAGATTTTTTTGTTTAATGTTGAGAAGCCTAATACAATTTGTTCAAATGACTTTAATCTGTGAAAATACCTGGGATAGTTATTGATTCCTCCACAATGTTAGACAGATAAAGGCACAGAAAAATGGCTGCTAAAGTAAGGCTCGAAAAGTTTTGAATCAGAAGATGAATTAAGTTTTTCACACACACCTTTCTGTATCAAACAGTGACAATGAGGGATCTGTTGAGTGTTTGTCTCATCTTTTAATCATTTTATTATGTCCTTTTAGGTAAAACCCCAAATTAAAAAAGGGCAGACTTTCTTTTCCCATGACTTTACATTAGACGATCAACTGAAGGAAGACGGAGCTCACAGGTCTTGTGTCTGGTCTTTAAAGAAATGACTATCAGATACAGTTCCTCGGCTGTCGATACTTTTTCAGGCCAGTTTTATTCTGGTGTAAAAAAAAGAAGCTAAGTCTGGTCCTCTGGACATTCAAAAAACAAAACAAAACAAAAAAATTGTTTTGTTTTGTTTTTTGAATGTCCAGAGGACCAGACTTAGCTTCTTTAGATTTTTCTACCTGGATTATTGAGCAGGCATCAGGGTATTTTATTCTGGTGGTTTCCCTAAATTGTTTTGAAGACTCGCTGCACTTCATCCAAGACAAAAAGTTTTAAACTAATAAATTTGGAGAGAAAATAAGTTTTCAGAGATGTTAAAAATGAAAGGACTTTCACACCTGAAAATCCATTTCAGAAGACGCCGTAAATGAAAAGAAACTGACTCCTACATCTCACATTGAGCTTTCTTTTCCTGCACGTCAGTCTGACCTGAGTTTTTGTTGCTGCTCCTCCCTCTCCTTCCTGACAGACTCTCTGAGCTCCTCCAGGCTTCCATCCAGCTCCTCGTTCAGCCTCGCCTCCTCCTCCCTTCTCTTGAACAGCAGATGCTGCCGCAGCGCTCTGAGGACACACAGACAGCACTTTAAGAAAATAAAACTAAAACAACAGAAGCACAGTGTTAGGTAACAGTATCTGAGGTAAATGGACAAAAGTACACCTCAGTCTTTCTTCACTCTCCTCCCTCAGTTTCCTTTCTTCTTCTTCCTCGTCTCTTTTCAGCTGCTCCTGGAGAAGAGAAATTCGTTTTTCCTTCTCCTTCAATAAGCGCTCCTTCTCCTCCTCTTCCTCTTCCTCCTGCCTTTGTCTCATATTCCTTTCCTCCCTCTTTGCCCTCGTCCCGGCGTCCTCTTCTTTCTCTCTTTCCTTCTTGTATCTCCTGCTCGCCTCTTCTTCAAAAGTGCTTGCTTGTTTTTTCAAGATAGGCTTGGCATCTTCAAGTTGGGCATCCAGAGTCCGGACGGGCCGGCCCCTGGAGGTTTCAGGTCTCTGGACTTCCATGGACATGCCACGGCTCAGTGCTTTCTGATGATGGGAGCCTCCTTGTTCTGAGGTGGAGGAGTTGGAGAGCGTAGGGGACAGGTTGGACTGGTGGAGGACAAGTCGGTCAACGTTATGGGATGGAGGGTTGTCCGTGTCTTTGGACAGAATCAGACTGGAGAAGAAGAAGAGGGAAGGTGTTTCAGTAGCTTCAACAGCATTCTATTAATGGACAAGTTGGGTCTGCATCTCAAAAACAAGTGGTTTCTCCTCAAGGGGAGGCGTTCAGCACCTAATATTTTCACAACTGCCAGTTTACTGCTTTTAAAATACACCTATCAGCCATAGCATTATGACCATAAACAAGTAAAATGGGGGATAAAATGGTCTCATTGCAACATCATTTGATGTGAGCAGAAAGAATTGGACTACCATAAAGATCTGGATGAATTTAACAAAAATCAAAATATTAGGGCTAGAGAGACCAGTCAAACCCTCTCCACAAGTGTAACATATGTGGTAAGGCAATGTTAAAATGGTCTAAAGAAAGATAATTATCTCTCCGACTGAACTATATATTCAACTTCAATCTTTCCACTCTTTGTCTTCTCCCCATCTCTACTGGTGTGCACCAAGATTCTGTCCTTGGGTCCCTCCTCTTCATTATTTACATTCTTCCCCTAAATCATGTTTTCTGTAAATTTGGTGTCTATTTTCACTGTTACGCAGATGACACCCAGCTCTACCTGCCTACCAATCCCAATTCTACGCTCCCACCCTCCCTCCTCACTGACTGTCTCAGTGAGCTCAATCACTGGTTTTCCTACAATTTTCTTCAACTAAACAGTAATAAAACAGAACTCATTCTTTTTGGTAACAAAAGCACTCTTTCCCAATCTGAACATTTACTTTTTCCACTTAACAACTCACTGCTTGCCCCCTCCTCCAGGTCAAGAGTGTGGGTGTCATCCTCGACAGCTCACGGTCATTCACGTATGTCGCTCAGTCTGCTTCCTTGACATCTTCTCAATGTCTCAATCCTGTATTGAACACCTTTTTTGATCTCAGTCTGCTTATTTCCACCTTTGTAACATTAACAGTCTCCATTCTGCTCTCACTTCTCATTCCACTGCCACTGTTGTTCACAGTCTTGTGACCTCCAAGATCAATTACTCCAATTCCCTTCTTTTTAGCCTCCCCAATAAATCCCTTCTTAAGCTACAGATGGTTTAGAACTCTGCTGCTCGTGAAATTACCCAAACCCCTCCTATAACCATAGCACTCCCATCCTGCAGCAGCTTCACTGGCTCCCAGTTAAATCCTGCATCATCTTCAAAATTCTTCTTTAAACTTTGAAAATCTGGCCCTTCCTTACTTATGACTTACTGCATATCTCCATCCCCTGCCGCTCCCTCAGATCTGCCTCCTCCTTCCACCTCTCTGGACCTTCTGCTCACCTCACCACCATGGGGAGCAGGGCCTTCAGCTGCTCTGCTCCTCAACTCTGGACCTCCCTACCTTCTAACCTGTAAACTAACTACAAACTTCTCGCTCACTGTTCCAAACTGGACTGAAAACCATCTCTTTAGATCACATATGTCAAACTCAAGGATCAGGGGCTAAATGTGGTCCTCGTTGACATCTTATCTGGCCCCCAAGATGATATTTTTAAAGTAAAACACTTTTTTCATGATTTTTTTCAGTCATCTATCTTTGATTATTATGTCAAAAGTGCAACAGAGAATGTCAAATGAGACCAATCAAATTCTTGTTGAGGAACCTGCAACCAAGAAAAGATGGTGGGTATTTAATTTCAGTTAATGTAGATTCTGAAACAGGTCCTTTGTTTGAAAAAGGTTTTAATTTTGGCCCCCATTTGTAGGTGAGTTTGACACCCCTGCTTTACATCAATCTGTCCCTCAGGTGTACCGTAATAGGAAACAGCCAAGACGCAGTGTGGTGCGGTTTGCTGCAGACTTGTCAGAGGGTCTGTGCTGAGAACTTTTCACAAAAAAGGATCACCAAATGGCAGAGTAGCAGCAGAACTGGACAACAGAGCACCAAGAAGAATGAGGGGCAAGAGAAAACTTAATGGTTTGAGAACCGTTTCAGGAAAATACAATCATTTTGAAGTTCAAATTCTCCAGATTTCAGTCTGATTAAGCTCCTGTGAGGTTTGCTGGACAAACAAACCCCACATTACAACTTACAGGACTTAAAAAGCTGATGGCTTCATCATTTTACAGTTAAATGATGCACATCATGTTACGGCAGAATTTTGTAAATACAGCTGACATTATTGGAATTAATGGAAGTGCTCTGACGTTCACCTTCAGATTAATGTTATAAATTATGTTTAAAACCTCTTGATGCTTGTCTGAGCATCGCAGCATGAAAACCAAAATGACCTCTTAGTGGTGCCAGCGTTTGTCCTCCCTCTGTCCTCATTTTCCTCTACATCGTCTTGTGTTTCCTCTCCGTCATCTTTCTCCAGCAGGCTGATCGTACCAGACAGATCAGTGATGTCTAGAACCTTCTGTGACAGCTTCAAGATATAAAAATCAGAATCTAACTGAGACATTTGACATTAAACAACTGATCTCTGTCTTGTGAAGACAGCCAGATTACCTTGACATCTATGGAGGAAGAAGGCTCTGCGATGTTCTTTCTGGCCTCGAACTCCTGCAAAAACCACACAAGTATGCTCAATAATAACACAACAGCTCTGGACTTGCATGCACAAATAAACACAATCAAACTGCGAGCAAGAAACACTGAACAAGAACACGTGAAGCCTAGTTTAAGGTGGTGACTTCATGCAGTGTAGGTCCAGGCTGCAGGCAGCTCTAAACCTTCTGTAACTGAAGCACACACACTCTGAAAGTGGGGAAGTGATGGAGGGAGATGAGAGCCCTGAATCTGTTAAACCTCCAATCTACAAGAAGACTCAGAGTCTGACGGGGGGGGGGGATCAAAACGTTCCAACCCAGTCCTCAAGGGCTCAGACATCCAGACAGAAGGTCACAGCCCCTCAGGCACTGGAGTTGAACTCTGACAGCTACATGCACCTGCTTTATGACTAAATGGGAGGTGGGGGAGGGGGGAGACGGAGGCAACACCAAACCCTACCTCTGCAGGATGAGAGGAGTTGGTCTCATTCTCCATCGTGTCAGCGAGACGTTCTCCATTTGTGTGAAGGAGCTTGGCAGGTTGCACTTTAGTGGAGCCCACGTCAAAAAGCTCAAGGACTTCCTCGTCACCCTCTGCTCCTGGGTTCTGACTCCCTGCTTCGTCTCCTTTCTCCACTCCCTCCTCCGTCGTTTCCTCTTCTCCACCTTCCACACACCTGTCCAACACCTCCTTGTGTCTCTCCGTCAGGTTTTTGTGGCTTCTGGAGCATTTCAGCTCAGCCTTGTCACTCTCACCCTCCTCCTCCTCCTCTCCCTGCCCCTTTAGAAAATCCAGACCTCGCCCCTCGTTCAGCTCTTCATCAGAAACACTTCTCTCTGTTGCATCTCCGTTTTCATCAAGTTTGTTCTCCTCCTCGTCACTGCTGAGGCCGTTTTTCATAACTTCATCCTCAATTTCTGACTCTTCTCCAACGCTGACTTCATCATTCCGCTTCTCTAAAAATCCTTGTAGCACGTCGTCACCCTCATGTCTGCCACTGTGTTTTATATTTTCTAACACTTCCTCTTTGTCAACGCAGCATCTCTTCACTCTCTCTTCATTTACACTCTGATCTTCCTCCATTTTGTCCTCTTCTTCCAGAAATTGACCTTCTCCTTCCTCTCCATGTTTCAGCTCATTTCCTGCCACCTCCGTGTTCTTCCTATTTTCATTTTGTTCATCTTCTACCTCCCCAACCTCCTCCACCTCATTTATCTCCTCCTCCATGTCTGACTGCTCAACTAAGAGCTCAGGTTCACATGCGGGAGCGCCGGCCGCCTCCTCACTGACTTGGTTTCTGCAGCCCGTCTTGAGAGAGAGTTGGACGTGGCGGCCCTTCAAAGAGTCCTTCCATGAGGATGAGAAGAAGAACGATCCATCCGTCCCCAAACAGAGGCACAGAGGGAGGCGTGCAGAGACATAAGGAACAGAAGGGATGGACGGGGGTTAAAGGAAAGCAGGCAAACAAAAAGACTGACGCCTGCTGAAGGTTAGTAGAGGTGTGAACTGGAACACCTGCATGCAAAACTAACAGAGCATGCTTTTAATACAAACGAACAGGTTGGATTTTAAAAAACACAAACACAAACAAAAGGTATACCATCACTATAAAATGTACACCACTGTTTATGAATAAAGTTCAACTGTTCAATGAAAGGTTTAAAAATTGAGATAACCAAAAACAGTAGGCATATTGCACCGCTGTGATTTATTTACATGAAGTAAGACAAAACTTCTCACGAAAGCTACCGACAGTCAGGAGCTTGTACAACCACACTTTTAGGAATACATTTAATCAATTGACCAATGAAGTGGTTCTCAAACTGTAAATCATAACTCAACTTCTGACCTTTAGTTTCTGGCCCTATATTTTTTTTAGCTCTAAAAGTCTTGGCACTTAAAAAAATCTGAGGCTGTCTGCTTTTTTGTTTGTTTGTTTGTTTGTTTGTTTAACTTGTTGAAAATCCAAAAAAGCTTTACAATAGTCCAACCGAGTGGTAATAAACACCTGAATCACTTTCTTAAGGTCTTTGTTAGGAAGACATGAAAAATGTTGATTTTACAACTGCATCAAGCTCTAGCTCCATCTTATATTAGAGATCTTATTGTTCCATATTTTCCTAACAGAGCACTTTGCTCTCAGACTGCAGGTTTACTTGTGGTTCCTAGTTTTCAACAGCAGAATGGAGGAAGATCTTTCAGTTCTCAGGCTCCTCTCTTGTGGAACCAACTTCCAGTTTCTGTCCATGAGGCTGATTGTCCAGTTTAAGATTAAAGCTGCACTATGTAACTTTGTAGTGCAGTCTGTAACTTTTCTAACAATATATTTTTAACATATTTCTTCACTCTGTCACTATCTACTGACAGACTGATGTTAGACAAAGTAATCTCTGAAAAAAACTATAGTCCCCTTGCTTCTCTATCAGCATTTATAAAAACACTAAAAACACAGAGTGACCCGCCGTTAACCAGCCAATAAAAACAGAGCTTGAATTTGAATTTCAGCAGGGCCAGGGGGAGCAGAGCCATATATGGCTCTGAGGGGGAGGGATCAGAATGCTTTGCCTGTTGAAAATATTTCTAAGTTCAGAAAGTTACACATAGCACCTTTAAGTGTAAGACTTTCATTTTAGATAAATCCTATAGTTAGGGTTGGCTTGGGTTTCCTGAGCATATCCCTTAGATGTGCTGCTATAGAGTTGGACTGCTGGAGGACAAACTGACCACATTTCCTCACTCTGCTGCTGCCTTTACCTGCTCTACTCTTCCTGTTTGTATTTGTAATTATTTCTATCCTTAGCATGTGTTTTGTGTCTTTCTTCCAATAGGGAGAGAACACCTGGACCATTCTGTGCTTGTTTGTTTCTCCTTCCTGTTCTCTCTAGCCCAAGCCGGTCGAAGCAGATGGCTGCTCGTCCTGATGTGCTTGTTCAGGATGGGAAACCCAAACAAAGTGAAGATTCAACACAATCTGCTGGCTTCCTTAAGTCCTTTAAAACTTTCTCTAAAACCTCTTATAGAAAAAGCTATTGACACCTAAAATGTTGCTTTTCATTTAAAGTTGTGTTGAAATAAATTCATTACCTGCTGAGGAGCCCAGCAGGATTGATGTACCGTAATTTCCGGTGTATAGGTCGCACCTTTTTATGGTTTTTTCAAGCCCTGCGACCTATACTCAGGTGCGACCTATATATGGCTTGTTATCACTTTCGGTGAAACACATTTTTAAATCCAGCTCATTTCACAATTACGTTCATTTATTAAGGAAAAGTTCAGCTCAGACATATATTTGCTATAATTTTTATCAAACAAATAATTGTTTTTAAGTGTTAATCTTCTTAAAAGCCTTGCTGTGCGCTCCTGTGGCAGACATTTGCAGCAGAGCTAAACGTAGGTGCGACCTATACACCAGTGTGACCTATCTAGGGATTTTTCCAATCTATTGGTGATAATTGGACAATGCGACCTATACACAGGTGCGACCTATACACCAGAAAATACTGTATAAGATTATAATCCTTAAAAATATAAAGGACATACATATATTTTTTTTAACTATGAATGCGTAATTAAACAGAGCACGTATCAAGTTCTAGATATTTCATACAGGTGTTTATGTTTCAACACTGAATCATTACACATAACTTCAGGACAAAACTGTTTGCTTAGACAAGGGAGAGTTGTGCTATACATCAGGTACATCATTAAACACGTGACGAGAAATGATAGGATTCGTTGTTGTGATGGTGACAACACAAGTTGGGGTCATTTGTGTTCAGGCAGCAAAGCAGTAACAGTGACAGTAGGAAGACAGCAGGACAAAGAGGAAGGCACAATAAAAGCCGTGCCCATAGGACAGGTCCCAGCAGCACAGCAGCTGCATCAACACACAACAGTCCCCGTGCAAAGGTGAGAGGTTTACAGGTCAAACAGAGACAAGAGGAGGAAAGATAGATGGATCAGAAACCACAAGAGCACAGGACAGTGACTAAAGGCCACTATAGCAATGAATGATACACAATTAGGATTACCTCAACTCAATAATACACAGAAATACAGTAAAAAAATACTTGTAAAACCAAATCATACTGTTCCGGGAAAATAAACCACAGATAGATACAAGCTGTGAAATTGCATCTATATTGGAGGGTGAAGCTGTGCCAAAAGATACATCTAGAATCACAGTTATCCCTCAACAACCATTCTGTTGCTTCTAAAACATCTTTCAACTCACCTAATAGGCCTGAACAAAAGGAAATAACAAATAATGACGTTAAGGAAATGGATAGAAACCTTCAAGCTAATCAGTTAGGATACTGTATTTTTCGGATTATAAGGAGCATTAAGCGAAACAAAACAGTCAAATAAGTCAAACTTTATTCAAGTCGTTCACAATAACCACATAAAATTGGTTTGAGGTCAGTAAGCACAACCAGAATTAATACATGAGGCACACTGGATTATAAGGCTCTCTGTCGATTTTTGAGAAAATTAAAGGATTTTAAGTGCGCCTTATAGTCTTGAAACATTTGGTATATAAAACGGACCAAACTTTTAAATATTACGATTCACGTGTAGATGAAGTGACCGAGTGGGTGATGGCAGATATATTTGTGATTCTGTGAGTTTGTACCTGCTGGGATGGTGGTTCGGGGCTATGCTCCCTAGAAAAAGCCACCTCTTGCAACTCTGGCTCCAACCTCTCCTCAGCTGGAGCTGCCTCACTGGCATCACTGTCCTGAAGAACAACAAAGAAGCCTAATTAATCCTTATGACAGTCCATTAAACTGTACTAAAAAGGCATAGAACAGTGGTAAACATTCAAGAATGGAGGTAAAAACAAATACCCAGCAAAGAACTGATAAAAATCTTTGTTGTCTACCTCATAGCAAAGGCCTCCTCCAAGAGCATCCAGGTCTAGGTGGAGGTTCTTCAGGAGTCTGTCTGACCCACGAAGACTTGGCTGAAAATGACACAATGTCTGGTTTCTATAAGAGCATTAAGTTTATTTCTGAAAGCAACACAAAGCCAAGCTAACCTCATTGTCTGAGATTTGATCGTCATTGTCGCCTTCATCATCACCGTCATCTAAACCAGGCAGAGTAAGTGACACCCGCTCATCTTGCCTGGTGCCGAAAACACCTGATGCCTTGCTGCTTCGAGGAGCCTGAGAAAAAGCAATAGTGTTAGCAAAAAGCAACAAAGTTTGGGAAAAGAAAACTCTGATTAAAGTGTGGCAGGTTCTTACTGGGAGCAATGTTTTGAGGGGCTCCAGGCCCACAGAGCTGCCAAGAGACCCCCTGAGGGATGGAACTGATCCAGAGAGAGGGCTTTTCCCTGGAGCATCCAGACCTCTGAGTGGACCCAAGCTGGCATGTGGCCCCAAAGATGACGTCAGTGTCTACAGGACCAGACGCAGAGAAAGAGCGAAACAGCTTTTAATCAGACATTTAAAGACAACATAAAAGTTACTGTCAGTTTGTTCTCATTCTGTGCACCACACTGAACATGGAGCAGAAGCTCCAAGAACACAAGAAGATTATAAGTATAAGTGCTACATGTTGTCATCATTGTATGTTCCCATACAATGATGAAATTGGTTCTCTGCACCAATTGCACCTGGGATACACCCAGGTGGAGCAGTGGGTGGCTACTGAGCGCCCAGGGAGCAGTTGGGGATTAAGTGTCTTGCTCAGAGACACCATGACAATGTGGGCATGGCAGGGAGTCGAACCGCGACTTTCTGGTCCCAAGTCGGCTGCCCTACCTCTACCTCACATCAACCCCTATAGAAATCCATGCTGAAGTAAAACACTACAAGACCATTTCCAAGCGGCTTCATGCTCCTCTGATCACAGCTGCCAATTGTATTTACCGGTAATAGTATAAGATTCATGGGACTGTAGCAACTTTCCAGGACAAGGACGCAAACAAAAAAAAAAATGCAACCACAGGCTGATCACACTAATGGTACAGATGGTACAAACCGGATTCCAAAAAAGTTGAGACACTAAACAAATTGTGAATAAAAACTGAATGCAATGATGTGGAGGTGCCAATGCCAACATCTAATATTTTATTCAGAATAGAACACAAATCACAGATCAAAAGTTTAAACTGAGAGAATGTATCATTTTAAAGGAAAAATATGTTGTTTCAAAATTTCATGGCATCAACAAATCCCAAAAAAGTTGGGACAAGTCGATTTTTACCACTGTGTGGCTTCTTCTTACAACACTCAACAGACGTCTGGGGACAGAGGAGACCAGTTTCTCAAGTTTAGAAATAAGAATGTTCTCCCATTCATGTCTAAATACAGGCCTCTAAGTCGCAAGTTTGCCTCCCAGACATTCTAGGTGGAGTTTGCATATTCTCTCTGTGCATGTCTGGGTTTTCTCCAGGTACTCCAGTTTCCTCTCACAGACCAAAAACATACATGTTAGACTGATTGGTGACTCTAAATTGTTTCTAGGTGTGAGTGAGAGAGTGAACGGTTGTCTCGTTTGTGTTCCTGGGATGACTGAAGACCTGTCCAGGGTGTCCCCCACCTCTCGCACAGTATCTAGTTGTATCTCCCTCCCAGCTGAATAAAGCCTTAAACTGCTGTTAAGATTAAAACACTTACTGTGAGATCAAACTCTAAACGTGTTGTGGTTTTTGTGGTTAAGCTTTTGGAGTGCAGGTCTGACAGTAAGGGAGACCTCAGCCAGATTTATACGCTGCTCATCCCCCGGCATATGAACACTGGATGAGAGAAGTCATGAATGATGTTCATCTGGGAAAGATGCTCTGAAAGGTTCTGCTGAGAAATTTTGGGAAACTTGGCAGCCATTTATGTCTTATGTTGAAAGTATGTCAATGCCCGTCTGATGTGTTCATGTCT
>JBBPBX010025870.1:19376-38541 GCA_038048925.1 Garcialebias charrua
CAGAGAGATAGGAGGTGAACCAGTCTAACGGGGTACCTGAGATGCCAATGGAGGTTAGTCTGTTGAGGAGGATAGAATGACAGATGGTGTCGAAGGCAGAGCTTAGATCCAGAAGAATGAGGATGGACAGAAGACCAGAGTCAGCAGCAAGAAGGAGGTCGTTAGTAATTTTTACTAGTGCTGTTTCGGTGCTATGGTGGGGGCGAAATCCAGATTGAAACTCTTCATAAATGTTGTTGTTGGACAGGTGAGAGTGAAGTTGACTAGCAACAGCTTTTCAAGGATCTTGGAGATGAAGGGCAGATCGGACGAAGATTACTGAAGTTGGTGATGTCAAGACCTGGTTTCTTGATGATGGGGGTGATGGCAGCAGATTTGAAGGCTGTGGGAACAGTGCCAGAAGATAGGGAGGAGTGGATGATATTAGTGATGATAGGGAGCAGAGACGGGAGACAGGATTTAACAAGAACTGTGGGAAATGGGTCAAGTAGACAGGATGAGGACTTGGACTTGCTGATAATGTCAGCATTGTTATCAGTAGTGGGGATGGAGAAGACAGAGAAAGGGAGGGAGGGGGGAGCTCAACATGGATGTTGGGGGCAGTATTTGGACCAAGGTGTTTATGGATTGAAATAATCTTTTCATTGAAATATGACATCAGGGAGTTACAAAATTCTGTGGAAACCATGTGATTGTAGGGAGTTAGGAGATGAGACAGAACGGTGGAGGAGAGAGAACAATGTTTTTGAATTACCAACATTAGAACTGATGATGTCAGAGAAGTAGCTGGATTTGGCTTGAGAAATACTGTTCTTGTAATGGATGAGGTGGTTTGCATAAAGTTCCTTGTGAATTGTGAGACCAGATTTTTTTATAAAGACGCTCTAGCCGCCGACCTTTGGTTTTCAGGGAGCGGAGTGCTGGAGTGAACCAGGGTGCAGAGTTGGAGAAGGAAACAGTCCGAGTTTTCAGGGGAGCAACAGAGTTAAGGATGTTGGTTAGGCTGGTGTTATATAATGTGATGAGATCATCTGGGTTCGAGGAGTTGAAAGTGGAGAGGGTATTATTAATATGAGATAAAAGAGTGTCATGGTTGATATTCTTGATACTATGGAAGGAAAGAGTGTGTTGAGGTTTATCTGAGGAAAATTTAAGATTAACATTGAATGAAATCATCAAGTGATTGGTAAATGGAAGTTCATCAGAAGAACAGTTAAGAGGAGAAAGTCCGGAGCAGCAGAGTAAGTCCAGTGTATGGCCCATCTTGTGTGTTGGAAAGTTGATGAATTGTTGAAAACAGCAGCTGTCCAGGCAAGATGTGAAGTCTTTGGAGAGGGGGTTGTGTTCCTGATCCAAATGAATGTTGAAATCGTCCAGCAGGATAACATTGGGTGAAAGAGCTGTTAGACGACCAATTAACGCAGCAAAGTCATTCATGAAGGAGCTATTCAGTTTTGGAGGGTGGTAGATTGTGGCCACAACAGTTGGAGTGGGTCCAGCCAGCAGGCACACAGTAGCCCCTTTCATAAGACAGCTCAATCCGGCTCTGATGCGTGTTCAAGCCTCCAACGAGCATTCATAAAAAACAGGAACGCGCATTGCCGAGTTAATTTCACTCGCCTTTGATCCGCCGCTGACCCGCCACAATTCATAGTGTCAGGGCCGGATCAGAGCCGGGCAGACCCACTTCTGAATACAAGACGCGTATATCCGCGCTCAGAATACAGATGACATCAGTGTGCGACTGCAGGATTAATTAACAGAAACGACTGTATAAATTAGTTTAGCTTTTTTCCCCCTCTCTCTCGCAGCGGCACTGTGTGTGTGTATGTGTGTGAGTTTGATTAGGTTCTATTTGGGGTCTTCAACACGTTTACACACCAGGTGTGTGTGTGTGTGTGCTGCGCGCGAGCTGGAGGGAGACTATGCGTGTGTGCTGCGCGCGGCCTGGAGGGATGTGTATGCTGCGCGCGGGCTGGAGGGAGACTGTGCGTGTATGCTGCGCGTGGCCTGGAGGGATGTGTGTGTGCTACGCGCGGGCTGGAGGGAGACTGTGCATGTGTGCTGCGCACGACCTGGAGGGATGTGTGTGTGCTACGCGTGGCCTGGAGGGATGTGTGTGTGTTGCGCGCGGCCTGGAGGGAGACTGTGCGTGTGTGTTGCGTGCGTGCTGGAGGGAGACATCCGCTGTAGGCTACATTTATTACTGAGGAAATATTTAAAATGACACGACACGACAACACGTCTGACGTCTGTCCCACAATAAATACGTCGCGGTCCAGTTCAGCTCAGCTCCACGCCTCTTTTGGAATCGCGCTGTGGTTCATATATGAACACGTTTCTGTGAGCGGGACCTACCCGCATTCACCTGTTGTCTTATGAATGGCCCGGGGAGGGTTAAAGCCGGACTGGTCTGTGCGGGAATAGCGCGGGTTTGACTTATGAAAGGGGCTAGTGTGTTCGAAGGAGGAGGAGGAGGGGTGTGAACCGGAGTGACCTTCCAGTTCTCGCGGTGAATTATTGCGAGACCTCCGTCCTTGCCTGAGGCCCGGGCCCTCGCGGTGCAAACAAAGCCAGATGGAGTGGACTCGTTCAGATGAAAAAAGTCGTTTTGCTGTTGCCACGTTTCTGTTAAACAGAAGAAATCCAGTTTTCGGTCGGATATTAGATCGTGAATAAGCTGACCTTTGCCTGTGAAGGAGCGAACGTTCAGAAGTCCAAACTTTACGGAGGAGGCGGAAGTAGTGACTGGAGCATTAGCCGACCGAGCTAGGTTGGCTAACGTGCTGCTGTTAGCTGACCGAGCATTGCGGCGTGAAGAATGGCGAGAGTCAGACCAGATGGAGGTTATGGGATGAGCCTTGTCAGCGTTGAGTCGACGGCGCGAGCCCCGGTGGATATATCTCCGACAAGGATGGAAGGCAATTTCCTCCAGAGGGAGCACCGGCGGCGCGGCCTGTAGGAAACAAAGACGAAGGAGCTCCACGGCAGAATAATGGAGCAGACCAGTCGCTGGGTGGTGGTGATGAGAAGCAGCAGAGTCCAAACGAGAGCAGGCAGCAGGTAAATCCAAGTAAAATCCATGTTTGATGATGAGTAGAAATGCCCAGGCAAGGATCGGTGAAAAAACAGCAGAAAGTACTGAATAAAACAAAACAATAAAAAAAGTACGAGGAGCAGCTGCAGCCAGATGCGCACGCGTTCACTCCCGGAAGTCAAGTCCAAGTAGTTAGGATATGATGCAAAATTCTAAAGATAAAATATTTGTTCCCATTTATTTACCACTGTACATGACCTATGTGCCTCTGGTGAACTTGGATCATAAAACTTTTAACTCCTTTTGGCAGACTAAGCATGTCTATGGATGAGCTTCATGAGGAATGTGTGACTGCAGCACCTCACCAAAAAGCTCAGGAAAAGTCCCAGGGAACAGCAGAGAGGTGGATCAAGTCTTCAGGCAGCTGACCTCCCCAACATCCAGCTGTTGTATCCTTTGTCTTCAGCCCATCTTCCACTGGATTTGTGGAAATGATTTATCTCATGAAAAATAAGTGGACTGATGTGTGAAAAAATGTTCTTCTGAACTAATTAGAAATGAGCTCATTGTCAATCTAAATGATGAAATGTTTTGCTCAGAGTTTTACTCTTAGGCTCTGAAGTGATGAAGTGCTTTGAACGGCTAGTCATGAAAAGCATCACATCTGTCCTCCCTGGATCCCTTCCAATTTGCATACCGACCTAATCGCTCAACCGACGATGCCATCTCCTCTGCCCTTCACACAGCTCTCACACATCTGGACACGAAGGACTCCTATGTTAGAATGCTGTTCATTGACTTCAGCTCAGCATTCAACACCATCATCCCCCAACAGCTCATCCTTAAACTGGACAGTCTGGGGCTGAACACCTCAATGTGTAACTGGCTGCTAGACTTCCTGACCGGGAGACCACAGACAGTGCGGGTCGGGAGTAACACATCTAGCACCATCACATTGAACACAGGGGCCCCACAAGGATGTGTGCTGAGCCCCCTTCTATTCACCCTGCTAACACACGACTGCACACCATCGTACAGCTCCAACCACTTCATCAAGTTTGCGGACGACACAACAGTGGTGGGTCTCATCAGCAACAACGATGAGACGGACTACAGGAACGAGGTGAGCCGCCTGGCCTTGTGGTGCGGACACAACAATCTCACTCTCAACGTGGAGAAGACAAAGGAGATTGTTGTGGACTTCAGGAAGAGGGATGCCCAACATGCCCCTCTGACCATCAACAGCACCGCAGTGGAGAGAGTAGACAGCACCAAGTTCCTGGGAGTGCACGTCTCAAAGGACCTGTCCTGGAGCAGGAACACTGCAGCACTGGCAAAGAAGGCTCACCAGCGTCTCTACTTTCTCCGCAAGCTGAAAAGGGCTGGAGCTTCAACCCCCATCATGAGCACCTTCTACAGAGGTGCCATAGAAAGTGTCCTGACCAGCTGCATCACTGTGTGGTTTGGTGCATGTACTGCATCCTGCCGCAAGAGCCTCCAGCGCATTGTGAGAGCAGCTGAGAAGATCGTGGGCACCTCCTTGCCCTCACTGCAGGACTTACACAGCAAACGCCTCACTCGGAAAGCCCACCGCATGGCAGGTGATCCCACACACCCACTACACAGTGTCACGGTTTTACTCAGGGAGCATGAAAACCCAGTGGTGCAGACGGAAATGCAGGAGGCAGGCGGTTGTAAAAGTAATACTTTTAATAACACAAATAAACTAGGCTGTCGTGGCAGCAATACTCACAGGAGAGGAGCTGTGGCGAGAGACATGAGGGTTTACCAGATTACACCAGACTATGCACCGACAATGAAATGAGACACAGACAGGGCTTATATACACACAACTATGACGAGACATGATCACAGACACCTGGGGACAATCAACGGAGACACTCAACTAGGGACACAGAGCAGGACCGGAAAACTAACCTAAAACATGAAAGTTAACTGGTAAAACTAAGAGTGAAAACATGAGACTAAACTGGAAACCTTAAAACTAACTGACTAACAGAGGGGGACAAAGGGAGCCAATCCTGACAGTACCCCCCCTCAAAGACGCCCCCTGGCGTCCCCGAAGAACACCCTCAAAAAACAAGGCGGGCAGAGGGAGGCACCGCAGGAACGACGGGCACGAAAAAACACAAAGACAGGGGACATAACCCTAAGACACAGAACACAAGACACAGAACGCAAAAACGTCCAGGCGGGCAACGGCCCGTCCACCAGGTAGGTCAGGCGGTCGGCCAGGGCATCGCCCCGCAGGCAGGAGCCGGTCAGGCGGACGGCCGGGATGTCGCCCCCCAGGACAGAGCCGGTCAGGCGGTCGGCCGGGACGTCGCCCCTCAGGACAGAGCCGGTCAGGCGGTCGGCCGGGACGCCGCCCCTCAGGCAGGAGTTGGTCGGGCGGGCGGCCAGTCAGGCGGGCAGCAGGAAGGCAGCCCATCACCAGGAGCCTCCGTCGGTGACGAGGCCACAGGAAAGTCGAAGATGAGGGTAGGACCCCCCAGGGTCCACCCAAAACAGGAGCATCCTCATGCGGCGTTGTGACGCCCAGCCACAAGACGTCAATGGGCGTAGAGACGGGAGACGAGACGTCGTGGGAACCATCAAGTGTCAAGAGATCGTGGGAACCATCGAGCGTCGAGACGTCGGCAGGTGTAGAGACATCGGGCGTTGACGCGTCCCGAACGACCATTGGCACGGGGACGTCGTCGGGGACGTCTGGCAAAGAGACGGAGACGAGAGTCGAGGGGTCATCAAGCGTCAAGACCATGAACCTCGAGACGATGTCATCGAGTAACGAGGCGTCTGTGGCGTTGGGACCCTCTGGAGACATCGAGAGACCCTCTGGAGACGAGACCTCATGGGAGGTGACCACCAAGCCTCCCTCGGCACAGGTAACTGACGGGGATCCCTCCTGGGACCCCTCGGCACAGGGAACTGGAGGGGGTCCCTCCTGGGACCCCTCGGCACAAGGAACTGGAGGGGGTCTCTCCTGGGACCCCTCGGCACAAGGAACTGGAGGGGGTCTCTCCTGGGACCCCTCGGCACAAGGAACTGGAGGGGGTCTCTCCTGGGACCCCTCGGCACAAGGAACTGGAGGGGGTCTCTCCTGCAGACTGACCCTCGACCCCTCGGCACAAGGAACTGGAGGGGGTCCCTCCTGGGACCCCTCGGCACAAGGAACTGGAGGGGGTCTCTCCTGAGACCCCTCGGCACAAGGAACTGGAGGGGGTCTCTCCTGAGACCCCTCGACACAAGGAACTGGAGGGGGTCCCTCCTGGGACCCCTCGGCACAAGGAACTGGAGGGGGTCCCTCCTGGGACCCCTCGGGACCCTCCGAAGACGTGGACCCCTCGGGACCCTCCGAAGACGTGGACCCCTCGGGACCCTCCGAAGACGTGGACCCCTCGGGACCCTCCGAAGACGTGGACCCCTCGGGACCCTCCGAAGACGTCGAGGCGTCGGCGGCGCTGGGACCCTCAGGAGACGTCGAGGCGTCGGCGGCGCTGGGACCCTCAAGAGACGTAGAGGCGTCGGCGGCGCTGGGACCCTCAAGAGACGTAGAGGCGTCGGCGGCGCTGGGACCCTCAAGAGACGTAGAGGCGTCGGCGGCGCTGGGACCCTCAAGAGACGTAGAGGCGTCGGCGGCGCTGGGACCCTCAAGAGACGTAGAGGCGTCGGCGGCGCTGGGACCCTCCGGAGACGTAGAGGCGTCGGCGGCGCTGGGACCCTCCGGAGACGTAGAGGCGTCGGCGGCGCTGGGACCCTCCGGAGACGTAGAGGCGTCGGCGGCGCTGGGACCCTCCGGAGACGTAGAGGCGTCGGCGGCGCTGGGACCCTCCGGAGACGTAGAGGCGTCGCAGACGTCGGGACCCTCCGGAGACGTAGAGGCGTCGCAGGCGCTGGGACCCTCCGGAGACGTAGAGGCGTCGCAGGCGCCGGGACCCTCAGGAGACGTAGAGGCGTCGCAGGCACTGGGACCCTCTGCAGGCGTAGAGGCGTCGGGACCCTCTGCAGGCGTAGAGGCGTCGGGACCCTCTGCAGGCGTAGAGGCGTCGGGACCCTCTGCAGGCGTAGAGGCGTCGGGACCCTCTGCAGGCGTAGAGGCGTCGGGACCCTCTGCAGGCGTAGAGGCGTCGGGACCCTCTGCAGGCGTAGAGGCGTCGGGACCCTCTGCAGGCGTAGAGGCGTCGGGACCCTCTGCAGGCGTAGAGGCGTCGGGACCCTCTGCAGCTGGAAGCAGGGCAGCAGCGTCCCCTGGAGTCGGGGACAGGGCAGCGCCCTCTGGAGCCGGAGACGGCGGGGCAGCGCCCCCTGGAGCCGGAGACGGCGGGGCCACTGGCCAGCAGGGAGCGTGGGAGGTGTCCTCCTGGACCCTCCCGAGACTGGAACCGTGGGACGAGTCCTCCTGGACCCTCCCGAGACAGGAACCGTGGGACGAGTCCTCCTGGACCCTCCCGAGACAGGAACCGTGGGAGGTGTCCTCCTGGACCCTCCCGAGACATGCCGGAGCTGCAGGCGTTGAACCAGCCGACGAACCGGGCGAGGAGACTGCAGTAGCCGAAGCATCAGGAGCATGAACAAGAGCTGAAGAGTCTGTTAGCCCTCTCTGTCTTCGATCTTTGCCACGGCGGCGACGGCGCAGTCCAGAACCACCTGACTGGGAACCCCTCCTGGACTCAGGACCCTCCAAAGTACAGGTGAAGTGAGGGGCATCTACCCGGACCCCCTCAGAGTAGGACTCTACAGGAACTGGAAGGTCTGCTGCTTCAGGGCTTGCTGCTGCTGAAGGGTCAGGGCTGACTGCTGCTGCTGAAGGGTCAGGAAGCAGAAAACTGGTGGTTGTTGCAGGCTGCTGCCTGACTGTGTTGTTAACAGTAGTTTTCTTAACAGGGACCGGTTCAGAACATAGGCTGGAGACAACTGGGGTTGATGGAAGAACCGGCTCCGAGGTGGATAATTTTAGAGTCCTTATTCCAAGTAAAAATTGTTCATATTCAGGGAGCTGGGTCACACCGGGTTGGGATAATATGAACTTCTCAGCGAGGGAAAGCACAAAATCAAAACAGTCCGGGTTATTTTTAGCTGAGGTGATTAAACTTTGTAAAGTCCGGTTTATTTGTATGATTTCTTTGGACTGAAGCTGGTGTGTGTTTGATTTAGACAAAGGAGCGTCTCTGGGTGGGGGCGTAGTGTCAAGTGTATTCATCACCCCTGACGGCTCACCTAGGGTGACCTCTGCTGGAGAGACTGAATGGTGTTCAGTTGACTGACCTGTGTGCTGGCCCCCCCTCATCAGGTCACTTGATGAACGGGGAGATGAGCGAGCGGCATGAAGACCCGCCCCCGTGGAGTCGCTGCGACCAGGTTCACCGAACCGAGCAGGAAACGCTGCGAGCGACGGTGGGGCGTCTGTGTCCACCCTCACCGGGAACCTAGGAGGTGAGGCCATGGAACGCGCCCCCACCGGAGCGCTGGAGTCGTGCCCAAAATGCTCGGACTCGCTGGACCGAGCCCGATCAGCAGACAAAGATGGAGGCGCCGGTGAACACTTCCGGGTCATCTTTCTACCGCTTCTACGGCGGCGCTGAGACTGGGGGAAAAGAGGAAAACACAGGTCGTCGTCATTGTCCTCCCCTGAGGTCCAGCCGGAGACAACGAGTGGACCTGGAGGGAGAGCCGAACTGGAGCAGGACGTCAGGTGGTCCTCGTGGAGCCAAAATCCACCACACCGGAAAACGACCTCGTCCCGCTGCGTGGAGTCGAGCAAACAGGTAGGCGACCCGTTCCGTCCGCTGGGCTTTTTGTATGGTCGGTGCATAATGTCACGGTTTTACTCAGGGAGCATGAAAACCCAGTGGTGCAGACGGAAATGCAGGAGGCAGGCGGTTGTAAAAGTAATACTTTTAATAACACAAATAAACTAGGCTGTCGTGGCAGCAATACTCACAGGAGAGGAGCTGTGGCGAGAGACATGAGGGTTTACCAGATTACACCAGACTATGCACCGACAATGAAATGAGACACAGACAGGGCTTATATACACACAACTATGACGAGACATGATCACAGACACCTGGGGACAATCAACGGAGACACTCAACTAGGGACACAGAGCAGGACCGGAAAACTAACCTAAAACATGAAAGTTAACTGGTAAAACTAAGAGTGAAAACATGAGACTAAACTGGAAACCTTAAAACTAACTGACTAACAGAGGGGGACGAAGGGAGCCAATCCTGACACACAGCCGCTTTAGACTGCTGCCATCAGGGAGGAGACTGAGGAGTCTCCAGGCTCGAACCAGCAGACTGAGAGACAGCTCTGTTCATCAGGCAGTCAGGATGCTAAACACTCTGCCTGCTCTGCCCCCCTCCCATTTGAACTGCCTTAACACTAAAACTTTCTCACACATTACCACACAACACAAAGATTTTAACACTGGACTCTGTGTCATCAAACGGGTTATTCACTAAACTCTCGGTCATGTGCTCATACAGTTTGCACTACTTCTCATACTTGCACTAATGTTTGTATTACATCACTGCCTATAGTCATAATACTGTTTACATTCTCTGTTTACATTTATTAATACTGTTTACTTTTATTACTACTGCTTACATTTAATTACTACTGTTTACATTTACAGTACACTACTCTAATATCTACACCACTGCTGATACATATACAGTGTGCTCTGAACGGTCTTATTTAGGGATGCCCAATGTGCCTTACTGCATATGCCACTTTTTGCCTCTATAACAACATCAACTACTACCTCATACATATACTGTGCACATTAACTCATACGCTGCTTTGCCACTTTGCAAATGTCAATGCTAGAAACCTTTAGTTTATTTTAGTTATACTTTTTATACTCTTTTTTTATACTAGTATGCAAAAACTCAGGACAGTATTATGTTCATTAAATGTTTAATGTTTTAGTTTTAGTTTTAGAGTTGGTGTAAATTTTCATACTCTTATACCACTATGCAAAAACTCAGGACAGTGTTAGTTTTACTATTTTATGCTTATGTCTATTATTATATCCGCTCATTCTCAATCAGTTCATCTGGACAATTTCTTTTTAGTAGAAACGTTTCACCCTCACTCCAGAAAGGGGGTGTGAACCGGAGTGACCTTCCAGTTCTCGCGGTGAATTATGGATCAATTGTCCAGATGAACTGATTGAGAATGAGCGGATTTGATACCTGGACTATTGAGAATGAACTTTCTGGTCTATTATTATATGTTTCAGTGTTTCAATGTTTAGATGTTTACTGTTGCACCGAGGGACTGAGAGAAACGCAATTTCGGTCCTGTGTATGTCCTGTACAGTACATATTGCAGATCTGACAATAAAGTTGACTTTGACTTTTGACTTTGAAAAACAAACCACTCCTTACTGCAGCACGAGCTCTACACAAATACAAATGGAAGAAACAGGTTGACTTCACATGACTGTCTAAATTATTAGGATTTTTTGTAGCTTTGTAAAGTTTTAAAGTTTTGCAATTTTTCTTATTAATAAAAATTACAAAACTACTACAGGCATTAACAATCTGCTCACAGACTCATGTTCGTGCTGCTGTTCTGCATTTTTTTGTACTATTAGTGCTTAGTGTATACTGTATTTAGTTATCAACAAAGTCCATGTTCAGTGTCATTTTTAGTTATAATTTTTCTTAGTTCATATCTTGGATCTTATTACTGTTTTTCTTTTACATTTCATTGCTGGATGTAACTGGGACCCTGTGTACATAATTTAGTTCCACCACATGTGGTGCGAACAACAATAAACTCTGAATACTACAAAAAAGAACAAGAATTATCCATAAGCCAAGGGTTTAGTACCATTTTTTAAAAAACACGTTTTAAAGAAGTATGGACACCCAGCTAACAAACAATTGCAATAGTCCAGTCAAGACATGACAAATGCATGAACCAGTTTTTCTGCATCATTTTTAGACAAGAGGTTTCTAATTTTAGTGATATTACGCAGGTGGAAGAAGGTGGTTCTAGTAACGTTTTAAATGTGAGGGATAAAAGACATGTCCTGATCAAAAATAACACCAAGATTTTTAACATTGGAAATGGAGGCCATATTAATGCCATCTAAGTAGGGTGAAAGACTGAAAAATTAATTCCTAAGATGCTCAGGTCCAAAAACTAAAACTACAGTCTTGTCTGTGTTCAAAATCAGAAAATTTAGGGTCTTCCAGTTTTTTTGTCTTTAAAACATGCTTGTAGTCTAAGTAGCTGCTTGGGTTTATTTATAGACAAATATAATTGGGTTATCAAATTTTAAAATAAGCACTAACGAAGATATTGTTGTTTCCCTGCAAGCCGACAACACTGCTATGAAAACTGCTATTGATGCTCTTCAACTAAAAATAGACGATTTGGAAAATCACGGTCGCCGCTCCAATCTTCGTCTTATTGGTCTCCCAGAGGGGGCTGAAGGTTCTGACATGTGTGCTTTTTTGGAGAAGTGGCTGCCTGAAGAGTTTGGTGCAGAAACATTTCCAGTCCCGCTGATCATAGAGAGGGCACACAGAGTCGGGAGGGCTGACGCTGCGGGGTCACGGTCCAGAGCGGTGGTCATGAAGCTACTGAACTATGCTGACAAAGTCAGGATCATGAAGGCTGCCAGGGCGAGGGGAGAGATATACTTGGAGAATAAAAGAGTGATGTTCTTCCCAGACGTTTCTGCCGAGCTTCTGAAAAAGCGCAAGTTATTCGACCAAGTAAAGAAGGATCTAGCTTCTATTTCCAAGGAGGTACCGGAGCTGCGCTACGGTGTTGTTCATCCGGCCATGCTTTTGGTGACCTACAAGAAGGAACGATACACTTTTGATAAAGCAGCAGAAGCTGAGTCCTTCGTTCAGCAGCTTAAGAAGGAGCGAGATTTGGTCACGGACTAGGTTGAGGTGCGATAGAGACGAACTGACCTGTGGAGTATCTCTTTTGATTTTGTAGCTGCTTTGTTGTGGAGCAGCAAACAAAATATGTGATACTGACTAATTATTTCTCACAATGTATGCAAATAAGATCACATATTGCTAAGCGTATCGTTAAAACATATATTTTCAGTTCTTTGGCTTGATGGTTTATACTGTACAGGTTATTATTAAGGTGTCTCCAATCTGTGTGTACATGGGTACGTATACATGGTTAATATATACAACACGGTTGGAATAACCAAAGTTAATACTGCATATGCAAGTTTGAGTTTATTTTTACTATAGTTTACTGGTTGTTATTTTTGTAAGAATTATGAGGAGGTCAATATTAATACTGACCTCTTTATCCTTAATTAATTTACTTATTCAGATTGAATAGTAATTTCACGGATTCTTTTCTTTTTCAGTTTACCCAATATTTCTGTGATCTTTATGATGGATAAATAAACAGAGCTATAGAGTGACAATGGACACGTTAACTTAGCTTGATATGTCAAAGAGACACTATCATTTATTTAAAATGAATCAACTAAATTAACACCATTACACTTGATTGACATGATTTCACTTTCTTTCAATTTAAATACGTCAGCACACTTAAATTTAACACAGCAGACTTCAATACTGGATGTTGAACATATTTAGTCTGTGGGCTCTTCAGCTTAAAGTAGTTTCCAGCTTAGATTGAGAGAAAAAGATAGGAGGAAGATGGGAGATGGTTTAAAGGAAATTATCTTGAGCATGATACCAAAAGTGACACTTCCATCCGACTTCTGCTAAAATCCAGGTACGTTTTGTAAACAGCTCTTTACCTTTCGACGACGAGTCTGATAAAGAAATGACACCAGCCTTCAGATGCACAGAGTCCTTTAGTCCCAGCACGTCCAAAACTGGTTCTAGTTTACGTTTCAACGTCTCCTGGTTCCCGCTTGGTCATCAGAGAATATGTCAGCTCCTGGCCTCTGACTTCAAGATAAACTTATTCCAGGAAGGAATAAACAAAGTTTTGAGCTCACGCTCGTTCGAAGTGGACCCATAACAACATGTTATCAGTCCCAGCTGGATGACGAGTCCTTAGCGCGTGACTGGTGGTCATTCAGCTCTTTGGGAAGGTTCACATCTCTTTTGAAGCTCCCAGCAAACTCTTCAGGAACTTTCTCGTTCCTTCCAAACTCTGAAGAGTTTCAGCAAAACTTAGGACTTAAAAGAGAATTAGAGAGGAGAGAAACTTGTCTCTTTTTCATTGGCCCACTTGTTATCACTATTCAAGGTGAAATTCAGCACAGAGAAGGAAATTGTTTAGGAAAAGTATCTGAGTGAGAGACTTACAGACGCTAGATGAGAGTTTTAGCTTAAACTCGACAAAAACAATTTCAGTGTAAGTCAGTTTGACATTTTAGCTGAACTTTGACACCTTTTCACTTGCAGAAATGACACATTGATGTTTCACATTTAAAGAATAACAGCATATAACATATATCATGAAAATGACAAAAGTTATTCTTTTGATCACATTAGAATAAAATCAAAGATAGAAATAGTCTCTTTTGATGACTATATTCTCAGATTACAACTAATGGAATGATTTTGTGGTAAATGTCTTGCTTTACTGAGAGGTCAGTAAAGGTCATCACTGGACAGTTCAAAAACCTTAGTTTGACCCTGGGTAGGTCCACTACATCTCCCCCCTTTTGGAAGCCATCGCCAGTCCTTGGGGATGGGGTCCAACACGAAAGGAAACCTTGAACTGTCTTTGATCTTGAAGTAATCCAGTAAGTGGAAAAGAAAAATCAAAATTATAATCCCATAATGTTTTTGGAAATTCCATACTGTTTGTAGGTAATCCCATAGCGGAAAGCTTGTAATCCCTTGGAAAACTGAGTCTGTTAACTCTTGGAAAACAAAGTCTGTGATCCTTTGGAAAACAAAGTCTTATAATCCACAGCGGTAATTCCACAACGATAATTCCATATCGATTAGAGTTGGCGATTGATCAGCAACAATTGTTTTCATAATCAGCATGTAGAGGGAATCCCTCGATTGACGCAGAGGAGGCGACCCTTGGACGAAGGTTGAAGACCAAGCGTTGGAGCTGCAGGTCCCCACATCGAAGGTTGTTGGCTGGTTGGTTTCCAGTCAGTGCCACTCTGGTTCTATGTGTCATGCAATTATGTGGTTTTTTAGGTGGGCTTATGATTGGGATTTTACATTAGCCTCTACCTATATGCACCTGGTATGTAAGCTATCATGGTTTAGATCAGCTACAATTACCAATTAAGGGGTGGATCAATTCTGTAAAATTAGATATAGGGATCTGTACCTATAAAATTTTGGAGGGCTTCTGTAACGAAGGCCTCTAATTCCAAACTATTCCTCCATTCATTACTTAGTTTAGGTTAAACTAAAATAGAAAAATGAAATATAGTTTGATCTAAATGTCTGTTGTCTTTTAGACGAACGACGTAGGATTTGGTATTCCTAATAAATTTTGAAGTCTATGGCGAGACTCATCAAAATGAATAGGTAATCTAGAATAGAAACGATCGAATCGGTTCAATTTAGAAATTGTGAGACCAGTGTAGTTTATGGTACCTTGAGTAGCTTTAAACTACATTGACTCTTCGACGATTGAGATTTAACAAAACGAACTGCATGTTGGCATAGTTAAATCCATATCATTCATTAACCAATGTTAATACAAAACCTTTTTGGCTGGGAGTGTTCAGAACCAAACAATATCTCAACTAATGACAACAGTAATGACTAAACAACAAGGAAACAACGTTTCACTGCTTCGACACACTCTTGTCGTCAGATTCCAAAGTGCAACACACAAGAAAAACAGGTCTCAACTTTATGACCGAGGTCAAATTAAATCTCGTGGATTTAAACGGTTGTTAAGGTTAGTTTTTTGTTGTGGGTTTTAGGCTTAGCGTTTCTAAGTTCAAATTGGACAATGCGACTTATAGGGTGGGAAATATGGTAGTTTAAACCTGATTAGTTTATTTACTAACTTGTGTTTGGACGACCTTATTATCCCATGAAGTCGGTGTGTTTGTGAGATCTTTGTCTTTTGTGGAGTCATTGAACGCCTTGTAAGGTTTGATCTGATTTCGATGTACCCATTTAGCAATTGGCTCTTTGCGGCCTTTGCTGATTTTGATTTCGTAGACGACTGAGGACACTTTGTCTGTTATCAGATGAGGTCCAGTCCACCTGGGCATCAGTTTGCGGGCGAGAGTTCCGGTCTCGGACCCTCCTTTCCCGGTTGCTGGGGCGAACGTATAGTACCAGACTCTGTCTCCCACTTGGAGTTCATTGTGAGAGGACACTTTGTCTGTTATCAGATGAGGTCCAGTCCACCTGGGCATTAGTTTGCGGGCGAGAGTTCCGGTCTCGGACCCTCCTTTCCCGGTTGCTGGAGCGAACGTATAGTACCAGACTCTGTCTCCCACCTGGAGTTCATTGTGAGAGGCCTTCTGGTCGTAGTACGCCTTGCGTCCTTCAGCAGATTTTTCCAGGTTTTTCTGGGCGAAAGCAAAAGTGTTTCTGAGGTGTACATTCAAATCTTTCATGTATTGTTGTGTAGTGTAGGCTGTCGCCATGGCGGCGTCGCCTGGTTGGTACAACAGGTGTAGAGGGAGAGTCATTTGTCGACCGGTCATCATCTCGAAGGGAGAGATGCCAGTTGATGTGTGTGGAGTGGCTCTTATGGCCATGAGGACCAGAGGGAGTTTCACATCCCAGTCCTTGTGGTTTGCAGCCACGTATTTCTTCAAAATACTCACCACAGTTCTGTTTGCTCTCTCTACTTGGCCTGAAGCCTGTGGGTGGTAGCCGACATGAAAGTTGGCCTTGACGCCTAGCGTCTTCCACAGTTCTTTCATCACTTCACCTGTGAAGTGTGTACCTTGGTCTGAGTTCACCCGAAGGGGAAGTCCAAACCTTGAGAATATATGATTCATTAACAACATAGCAGTGGTTTGTGCTGTGTCGTTAGGAGCTGGTAGGCATTCTACCCATTTGGTGAATGCACAGGTTACCGTGAGAAAATATTTATTTCCTCTAGAGCTCTTAGTGAGTGGTCCAACCCAGTCGATCTGGAGGTCAGACCATGGGAATGCAATGCCTCTGCTTTGCAGTGGTGCTCTGTGAAGTGGTCTGGTTGGCTGAAACTGGCCACAGACCACGCACCCTTCAATGTAGTCCTTGACATCCTTTTTCATTCCAGGCCAATAGGCAATTTGTTTTAATGCCGTCAGCGTGGCTTTATCTCCTTTGTGTCCTGCGGACGGGAGATCATGGGCATGAACTAACATCACCCCCCTTTGGTCATGGGGAACCACGAACACAGGTGAGGACGTTGGTCCATGAGCGAAAGTTAGGATGCCCTTGATTAGTTTTAGCTGTTTGCGCAGCTGGTAAAGGACTTTAAGGTCTGGATCGGAATCCAGTTCGTCTTTAGACGGAGTGTTTTTCTCTGGATCAGTCAGGTACAGTATCATGGAGTTGATAGCAGGATCCGACTTCTGTAGTTGGATGATGTCTGGGTCAGTCAGTGCAGGTCGTACAGAGACTGCGTTGTCAGCAGGTCTGGCTGCGGCCTGTGCACGTGTGACTGCCATTACCCTGACTGTAGGTTGTATTGACAGAGTCTTGATTAACCAGGAGGGGTCGAAGGACCATAGAGGACCTTCGTCGGCTCCTTCTTTGGCTAAGGAATCTGCAATGTCATTGTAGTACTTGTCATCGCCTGGGACTCTAGAATGTCCTGGAACTTTCTTCCAGTAGATCTGTAAGTCGTGAGATGTCACCAAGTGATCACACGCTATGAAAAGCTCTTTGTGTTTGACCACTTTTCTGTCGCTTGTTAGGAAACCGTTCTGTTTCCACACAGCGAGGTGACAAGCGAAACTCAAACGAGCATAGTTAGAGTCAGTGCAGATGACTAGCGTCTTGATGGAGCGTTCTACTACCATCTGGAGAGCTATTAGGATTCCTGCAATCTCAGCGTACTGAGAAGTCTGAGATCCTAATTTGTAGCTGAAAGTTATCTGTTCTTGGTCTTGGAGGAGAACTCCTCCAACACCTGCCCTACAGATTTTGTCGCGGAGGAATGAAGATCCATCCACGTACAATGTTGTCATATCTTTGCAGATATTGTCATCAAAGAAGTGGTGATTCGGGTCTTCAGTTACTGGGGGTTTTACCTCAACCGGCGGCTGGGTGGCTGGTACATCTTGTGTACACTTCTGGCAGATTGCCAAGTCCGTCCCCAGATGAGACTTCTTGTTTTGACCATAACGTATGTCTAGGTTAAAACTTTGAAGCGCCATGAGCCACGTTGCAACACGTGAGTTTGTCACCACACCATCTCTGATGCGTTCACTGTTAAGAAAAGTCACTGGCTGGTGTTGTGTTTCCACAATGATTTTCTGTCCACCAATGTAGCTGGAGAAATGTTTAACTGCCCACACTGTGGTCAGTAAAGCTTTCTCACAGTCTGAGAATCTCAACTCGGGGCCTGCCATCGTTTTGCTGGCGTAGGCTACTACACGTTTGTCTCTGTCGTGTATCTGGTACAGACCTGCACTTATGCAATGAGCTGAGAAGCCCACTTCCAAGTAAAACTCTTTGTTGTAGTCTGGGTAGACTAAACAAGGGGCTGACTTGATCCTGTTTATAAGAGCGTCCATTGCCTGTTGCTGTTTGTCAGTCCAAACAAATGGTACGTCTTTTTTAAGGAGTTCAGTCAGTGGTTTCGCAAGGTCCGCATAGTTTTCGATGAATTGGTTCGAGTAGTTACACACGCCCAGAAAACTTTGTAGTTCTTTGAGATTGGTGGGGACTTTGAGATTGTCGAGGCCTTGGGTGCGAGTCAGCTGTGGTTGTACTCCGTCTGGACCTACGAGTAGGCCAACGTAGTCCACTTTGGTTCTGCACCATTGGCATTTTGACAGTGATATCTTAGCACCAGCAGTTGTTAGTTGATTCAGAACGTGGTCGATCTCAGCCAAATGTGAGTCCAGTGTTGGCTGCCTCAAAAGGACATCGTCCACGTAGATCAGTGTCCCACGCTCATGGGCGTCTGGACATGCTTTGTTCAAGAAGATGTTGAACTCTGCAGGTGAGTTAGCGTAGCCAAAGGGACACCTGTTAAAGGTGTATTGACGGCCACCAAAAGTGAAAGCTAGTTTGTACTGATCCTCGGCGCGCACAGGGATGGTCCAAAAACCAGAGGCGACGTCGAGGGTCGAGAAGTACTTACCATTGGTGACCTTGGGCAGTTCCTGTTGGAGTTGCGTCATAGGCCATCTGGATAAGGGAACTTGTTTGTTTAGCTTTCTGTAGTCTATAGTGAGTCTCCACTTACCATTTGGTTTTAACACCGGCCATAAAGGCGCAGAGTAAGTGCTGTTACAGTATCGGATGATACCTTTTTCTAACAGGTCATTAATGATTTCTCTGATAGGTTGATGTGCTGCCAGAGGAATCTTGTACTGTCTGACAAATGCAGGGGGAGCATTAGGCGGGGTTGGGATGCTCACTGTGTGGAGCGTGGTCAACCCACAATCCATCGAGTCAGTCGAGAATGATTTCTCATATTTTAGAAGAACTTTGCGAAGTTTGTCCCTTTCTTCATCAGTTTTCAGGGCGTCGGCTTGGGCGACCACCTGGTCAATCTGTGAAGCAACTGAGAGGGGTTCTTGTTCTTTGGGGAGCTCCAGTGAGTCCCCTTCAGTGTCGTAAAACCTGTCAACAGGTAGTGCACTGTAAGTTTGAGGGCATAGACTGTCTCCTTTGTTGAAACCGAACCTGCGGACAGTGTCCTGGTCGGACTCAGTGGGGGAGAAAAGAGCTATGGCCTGTGTTGGTTTCGTGAACAAGACTTGCCCCGTGTGTTGATTTGGGATCAAGTTTTCTGGGAGTCCTCCCAGAAATGGAATGCTTAGCTCAAAATCATGAAAATCAGTAGAGATCAACCATCCTAACTGTGTGTTTTTTGGGATCAGTACCTCTTCTGTGCTTGTGTTGCACACAGCAACAGTCGTGGTTCTGCAGTCGAGGGTCACGACTTGGCATGTGGCCTCTATGGACAGTCCCAATTTGAAAAACATAGGAGATGGTTGAAAGTATGCCTGTTTTGTGCTAA
>JBBPBX010025871.1:3894-16079 GCA_038048925.1 Garcialebias charrua
TGTATATATATGTGTATACATATACTGTAAATGCACGTGTGAATGCCTTAGCGCCGCTCCGCCCTTCTCGCGGCGACCGCGGGAAGTCGAGCTGGTCCACCCCGAAACACTCTCGTGCCTTTCCCGTACCCGTTCGGCACCCAGTGCGTGCACTCAGTTTGGTCCACATTCCAAAATGGCCGCCTTCCCATTTATCGTACAACGTTGACGCCAGAGGGTTTTCTGTGCGTCTTGGTGAATTGGACAAGTGTACCAAATTTCATGATCCTACGTGAAACTAAGGCCAATGCGGAGGGTAATTTGAAATATTCTAGGTGGCGCTCTTGAGCCCTTTCTGTTGCAATTTTGGCCACGCCCCCAAAATATGTAATTTTTCACCAGTCCTGACGAGTCTGCCAAATTTGGTGAGTTTTGGGATATGATAAAGCTCCCAAAAGGCCAAACGTATTGTGACGGCGTTACGTCTGATTCGCCACATCGCCACGCCCACATGCTCCACCCAAAACAGTCATTGTTGGAAAGCTTGTTACAACACTATGTCTTTGGTCACTGGACAGACCGTCACGCTGATTAGGTAACAGGTGTCCAATCCGGACGTTCAATGTACAACTGTACACTTCCTGTTGTGAGGGGGCGTGGCTTAATTAATGTCATGATTTGACCAGTCAGTATTGCAGGGGACCGGATGTGGGTATATCACTGAAGGTTTGATGTATTAGACAGTTTTCGTGTAGGTGCTATTAGTGTTTCGTTTGTGATGGCGTTACGTCTGATTCGCCATATTGCCACGCCCACATGCTCCACCCAAAACGGTCAGTGTTGGAAAGCTTGTTACAGCAACATGTCTTTGGTCACTGGACAGACCGTCACGCTGATTAGGTAACAGGTGTCCGATCGGGACGTTCAATGTACAACTGTACACTTCCTGTTGTGAGGGGGCGTGGCTTAATTAATGTCATGATTTGACCATTCAGTATTGCAGGGGACTGGTTGTGGGTCAATCACTGAAGGTTTGATGTATTAGACAGTTTTCGTGTAGGTGCTATTAGTGTTTCGTTTTTCATGGCGAGATACCTAACTTTGAGGCCAGGCCACGCCCCTTCATCATATATGAAAACATGAGGTTTTGATCATTTTTTACTCCCCCATGTCTGAGTGATGAGTCTGCCAAATTTGGTGAGATTTAGGATATGATAAAGCTCCCAAACGGCCATTTCATTTTAGCTCCATTCATTTTCAATGGGAAAAAGATAATAATAATAATAATAATAATTGTCTAATCTTGTCATCTGCGTATGTTTCCCATACACAGACGAAATTCGTCTCTGCATTTAACCCAACCACCTACCAGGCGGTGCAGTGAGCAGCCATAGAAGGCGCTCGGGGAGCTGGAGAAATAGGTGTGCACTCATAGACACCCCAAGATGTGTAGTGGCCGGGACGCGAACCCGCGTCCTTCGGGTCCCAAGTCAAACGCCCTAACCCGAAAAGGCTGAATATCTCAAAAAGCTAAAGTTGCAGCATTACCAAAAGTCATAGCCGGATTGTCCTAAATGAGCTGAACATTTTGATATATGAATTGTTGAAATCGCACCAAAACTGTGCGAGTAGTTACATGCCAAAAAACGTACGGAATGAAGATAGTAACATCTATAAACTGTACATTTACAGATTATCTCTTCACCATCTGAATCGCACGGGTTCACTTTATCCAAAACTAACTGTAAAGTTTGCTCTGCATTATAAAATTTGGGCATTTCTGCTGCTTTTGTGATCCTGCTCTCCTGCTCTTATTTATCCTGCTTCTTCAACTGAGGTGAATGAAGTCAGTTTGAGAGGCTCTCAACAAAAGATGGTCTCAAACAATGGACATACCCCCCCCCACCTACAGAGCAATAAGTCTCTGGTGAAAGCAACTCTCTCTCTGTTGGAATGTGGAGGTAATTTGTGGGGGGTGTATGTAAATGAAGAATGTTCTCTGTGTGAGGGGGATCCTTTGTTTTGACCTACTGGAGAAGATATGCTGGGAGAAGATTCTCAGGAGGGGATGTTTACCCACAAACAAAGAACTCTACCCCCAGGCTCAAGACACCTAATGGAAGAATTGTCATTTTGACAAACTCATGGCAGTTCTTGTGTTTTTTTTTCCCCTGGGATTGCTAGTGAAGAACAATGAGGGGTGAGACGTTATTTTAAATAAGATGGCGCACTACCGTACAAGCATTGGAAGGTGAGCAGATACATTTTGTAAGTGATCCGGGCAGAGACAGGAAGCCAGTGTAGTGAACGGAGTACCTCAGGACCCTGGCAGCTCTGTTTTGGACATACTGTAGTTTTTATATGTTCTTGCCAGGAATCCCGAAGAGAAGTGCATTGCAGTAGTCCAGTCTGGAGGAGACAAAGGCATGGACGAGCTTTTCTGCATCGGTGAAGGACAGTGCAGACCGAAGTTTTACAGATATGGTTTTTTATGGCTTTCAAAGGTGAGTTGTGGATCAAAAATAACACCAAGATTGGCGACTGTACTGGAAAGAGAAATGTTCTGGCCAGAGAAAGTGATACTGAGAATTTTTTTGTTGTTGAATTTGATGTGAAGTACCAATTTGAATTCCTTCCATTTTTGAATTGTTAAGGTGAAGGAAATTTTGCTGCATCCATGCCTTTATCTCCTCCAGACACACTGTGAGTGTGGAAAGAGAAGAATGTGGAAAAAATGGAAAAGCTGTAAAAAAGATGTAGATGGGGTCTCAGATACATTGCAACCCAGCTTAAGATACAGCTGATTATCATCAGCATAGCAATTAAATGAGACCCCATAGCTGCTGATAATACACCCAAGTGGTTTTAAAGAATTTTTCATTATGCTGGGAAAATGTTTTATTTTGTTTCTATAAATTCCATAGAAAGGATACTAAACGTTTCTTTATTATAAACCTGTTAATCCTCTTTGCTAAATTTTATATTCATAAATGTAAATTTGCTAATAAAACACCTTGTTTCTCTCTTTTTGTTAAAGAAATGGAACTGTCTCGGGTCTGGGCCTGAGGGGTGGGCGTCCCCGGTGCCCGGGCCTCGGTGCCTGGGCCTCGGTGTCCGGGCCTGGGGCTACGTCAGTGCAGCGGGCTCTTGCAGCGGGGGCCTGTGGGTTTGTCGCTGTTGGCCTCCCGGGGGTCATTGTGTGTAGTCGCTGGTGGAGCTCGTCCGGTTCTCCCCCTTGGTCAGATCTGGGGAGAGGGTGAGTGGCTCGTCCTGTTCGGGTGGCCCTGGGGACTCTGGGCTCAGGGTCCTTCTTGGGGTCTTGGGCTTTGATCGCCCCTTCGTCTGCCTCGGGCCTTGGGGGGGCGGATCTCTGATGCTTCACGGTCGCTACTGAATGTTCTATTGGAGGAACCTTATTCACTTATGCATGTTCACAGCCACACACAAATGGATGCAGGGATGTATATGTAGATATCATATGCAGATATGTAGATGGATATGTGATATGAATGTATATGTATATATATTTGTAGGTATGGGTATGTTTATTTATGGAAATCTACTGCAAGGTCATGAATATTATTAGTCTTTATGCATGTGTTTTTGTTGCTGTGTTCTGTCATGTGCTTTGCAGGATTGCGGACGGAGGTTGGGTGTGTTTGCCTTGTGCTCTTTTTGTGGATGTTGTGTTTTGTTGTCTTACTTTCTATCTTTCCTTTCTCTCTATAAAAAAATCATATCGGTGTGAGAGGATGGCTGTAAGGTGAGAAGGGAGGCCATCTATAAAGGGGGAATAAAAAAAAAATAAAAAAAATGGAACTGTATATCAAATCAATAACAGACTCTACAAATGAAAAGGCTCTAAGGACAATTTCAATATGTACATCTTTGCATGTTCTTATCTAATTATCACCCCTGGCTGTTTGTTTGTGTGGTTGTTATATTGTGTTGTATACTTCATTCTCTTGTTTTGATGTATACTTGTTTTGCTTAAATAAAGTTCTTTAAAAAAAAAAAATACACCCAAGTGGTACCATGTATAAGTTAAAAAGAAGTTCTCTTTTGGACAACTGTCAAGTCAGCAGTCTTCTCCATGATTGTGTAGCCTACAGAACAAGACTGAGAGACCATTTAAAAGCATTTGCAGGTGTTTTGGAGTTAATTAGCTGATTAGAGTGTGGCACGAGGCGTCTTCAATGCTGAACCTTTTCACAATATTCTAAATTTCTGAGATACTGAATTTGGGGGTTCCATTAATAGTCAGTCATAATCATCAACATTAAATAAACAAACATTTGAAATATATCAGTCTGTGTGTAATGTATGAATATAAAATAAAGTTTCACTTTTTGAATGGAATTACTGAAATAAATCAACGTTTTCCATGATATTCTAATTTTATGACCAGCACCTGTATGACAAATTACAAACCCTAAATTTGACAATGCACATTTAAATTTCTGTGTAGCACTAGTCTCTCTGTTCAACATTTTATTCAAGTTGAGCCACACATTCCTCACTCACCCAGCACACTCACTCTTTGCCCCACTCCCCTCAGGACGGAGGTTGAGGAGCATCAAGTGTAGAACCACTAGACTGAGGAACAGCTTCTACCCTGAGGCTGTTAGACTCATGAATAAATAAAAATAAAATAAAAATAAACACTGCAAAATATCACATCATGCTGATGCTGATCTGTTTTCTTGTTGCTGTGTTCATCTGTGTTCATCTGTGACCATCTGCTCATACAAACTCATGTTCGTGCTGCTGTTTATTCCCACTATATTAGGCTTAGTGTATTACTAGTTGATGTTTTTCTTAGTTAGTTCTCGATGTTATTACTGTTTTCTCTTTCATTTGTTGTTGGATGTAACTGGGACCTCGTGTACATAATCTCGTTTTCATCTCATGTACCACATGCGGTGCAAATGACAATAAAGACTCTCTGACTCTGATTAAATTGCATTTACACTTTCCCCCAACCTTTAGGTTATCTTCACTCATATTCAGATCTTGGACCAAACAAAAAAAGAAAAGTGCTCCGGTGTAGTTTGTCCTGGCTTCAATAAGAAAACACAATATTTGTGAGAAAAGCTGTTTAATCTGCAATCCTTAAACATTTCAGTGCATTATGCAAACATTAGCCAAAGACTCAGTGTGTGGTGTCCAATCCAAACCCACTTTGTTAAATGTTACATTTTGACATTTGACACTTGTGTGAAACACAGTTTTAATCTGGTACTTAAATTACATCATTACACATCAGGTACAAAATGTAGACTTTAAAAAAAAAAAAAGTTACTAAAATAGAATCTAACCACACTTTGCAAATGTCTGTCTCAGACACATTCTTCATCAACTTAATGTTGTTGAAATGAGAAATGAAGGGGAAGACACAAATGATAACAAATATTTCACACTGACAAATTAACAGCGTTCACAAAGGAGCAGTATTAACATTGGAAAGGTTATAAACAATTACTATCTTACCTGCTTTAGATAGCTGTTTGAACAACCTCAGTTTGGAAAAATAGTGTTTAAAGAGTCAGAGCAGAGCTGAAACCCAAGCTGGCTGAGTACGTAAAGGTTTATAAGTTAGTGTGCATATATGAACTGCTACACGTAATATTTCCACCAGAATAGCTGCGTGGTGCAAAACTGACAGTGATGAAACTGGAGTTGTTTAAAGATGGCAGCAATCTACATTAGTTGTGGGCAGTCATCTTGGCAATCTGGTCAAAATTACACTTTATTTCTCCAAACTGAGGTTGCTCAAAGAGCTATCCACAACAAGTAAGACATTAACTGTTCATAGTTTTCCCAGAGCTTCAATCTCTCTGAATGAATCGCTAAATAAATAAATGAAAATGTCCCTTCAAAGTTCCCCCCTCTTACATTGCTAATATAAAAGCAGTCATTATGCAAAATTGTTAATCGTGACTGATGGCTGGATTAAATAAGTATTATATACTGTATGTGGTGAGATGATCCATAGTCTGCATGTGGAGGATAGTTCTGTAACTATGATGACCGCAGAGGCAGAAATGTTTGCACAGCAGTTCCTGCTTTTCAATTCAACACAAAAAACTCACTCCAGGGAACCTTTGTATCCTGATAAAAATTGTATTTTAGTCAAGTCTGAATTTAACGCCCTGTTTACACGAGAGCAACCTCTGGAAACATCAGTGTTTTTCAATGTTTATTGGGGGAATGAACAAAAAAAAAAGGGGGGGGGTTACATGAAACGCTGTACTGTAGTACTACTGTAGTTTCCAAGTCAGTCGGGTTGCCAGATAAGAAATTATGAACTATAGTACTGTGGATTTAAAATGATAGCATTTTGACATAAACTGCCATATGTACCAAGTAAAGATATTCTAAGATGAGGTGTGTGTTGTGTTTGTTGAACATGTGCACAGAAAAGGAGGCGGTAAATAAGATACTGTAATTTAAATTGATCTGGCAACCCTGAGCTGCATTTGTTGAGCAGGTAGTGTATGCATGATCAAAGTTACATCCAAACTGGTGAATACACAACCTTTACAATAAAAAAGAGCCATTTTTGCCACTTTGTATGATGTCTGGAGCCATAAAACCTGTAGCCTGGTTAAAACCAGACCCTTGTCCTTCACTTCGCTTTGTACTACAAAGCGAAGTGAAGGACAAGGGTCTGGTTTTAACCAGGCTATAAAACCTGCTAGAACTGTGTAAACTGCCAACTGGTGTCCGTGGCGTGGACCACTACAAGTTAGTTGAAGATTGCTTTTCCGGCCAGTGGGGGTATTATAAAATGAAAAATGTCTAACTATTATTAACATTTATTGATATTTTTTATTTTAATACAAAAGAAAAGAGCAGATTTATGTAAAGAATGAAAAATTATATAATTTTTAACAATTTTATAAAAATTAAAACACTGAGCTCAGCAGGCCCATATGAGTTCTCTTAGTTGTTGAAGAATTAAGTGTCCTACTTAATGCATAAAGATAAAGACAGTATAAAATTAGACCAGTTTGTTGGATATCCAGTTACATAAAATAAAAAATAAAAAAAACTTTAGTTTACTTGGACTTTGTTTTTTTGTGTTTTGTTCTTACCTGTACTTTCATCAGATATTCCCTCTCAGCAGCTCATCTTAAGATATTCCAAAACATTCTGGTGTTTTTGAGAGAAAGATCACTGAGACTGGAAGTTGACTTAAAGTGACTGACAAACTACTGTATTTTTCGCAGTATAAGTCACGTTTTTTTTGTGTGCATAATTTGCATGCCCTGCAACTTATAGGATGAAACGATGTATTTATGGATTTCCCCCCCATATTTATAAACCAATTTTTGGCTGAGATATAACCATTTTCATTCATTCTGACTGAAAACAATTCAACACTACCATTTTCAGCTACTAGATGGCAGCAGAGTAGTAAGGCATGCCGTTGTATTACGGTATGTAATGTGTAAAAGAGGCTATTAAATTAAATTAAATTCAGTTTAGTTATATAGCGCCAAGTTACAACAGAAATGATCTCAGGACACTGACCAGAAACATCCATACATAAAAATAAGAAGTTAACACTATTTATATGAGGAGCAGACTGCTTTGAATTTAAAGACACAATTGTCTTGCCATAGTCCAAATCAGCTTCATTTCGCTGCACCACCCCAGCGAAATGCAGCTGATTTCACCATTGAAGTGCATTTATTAAGTAAAAGTTCAACTGAGACACACCTTTAATATAAAGTTGAGCAAACAAATAATTTTTTTTATGTGGTTATCTTGTTAAATTTCAAATGAATGGACAGTGAGTCGCAATCTGCACATTCATGTTTCCACGTATTGGCTTTTGAAAATGCAGCTGATTTGACCGTCAAAGTGCATTTAATAAGGAAAAGTTAGACTGAGACACAACTTTACTATAATTTCAAGCAAACAAAT
Source organism: Garcialebias charrua (assembly GCA_038048925.1). Taxonomy (NCBI): domain Eukaryota; kingdom Metazoa; phylum Chordata; class Actinopteri; order Cyprinodontiformes; family Rivulidae; genus Garcialebias; species Garcialebias charrua. The sequence goes on from JBBPBX010025871.1 coordinate 11,806, forward strand.
AATTGTTTTTAAGTGTTAATCTTGTTAAATTCTTGTTAAAGTCATCCCGTGCACGCTCCCGTGGCCACCATTTGGCAGTCAATCAATTTTAGGCACAACACTGGCCCACATTTCCGGTTCGTCAGCAGCGACGCAAAGCAAACGAACGTGCCAATGGTGATGCATAATAGATGCGACGCAAATGGTGAAGCGATGTGTTTATGGATTTTTCCACCTTTTTAAATACATATTTGGGCTGATGCAACTTATAGGGCAGTGTGACGTGTACGGCGGATAATACGGTACTAGCATGATGTAGTCCACATGTTTTACACCTTGTATTTGTAATAAGCTTCACACAGGAAATCTGCTAAAACTAACAGTTTTCATTGTTGGCAATAATTTTAAATAAAATTCAGGTTGATGTTAGTTTTGGACAAAGCCTGAAAACAAAAACACACAAAACAAAAACACACAAAACAAAAAACACACAAAACAAAAACACACAAAACAAAAAACAAACAAAACAAAAAACACAAAAAACAAAAAACACAAAAAACAAACAAAACAAAAATACACAAAACAAAAACACACAAAACAAACACAAACAAAACAAAAACACACAAAACAAAAACACACAAAACAAAAAACACAAAACAAAAAAAACAAAACAAAAAACACACAAAACAAAAACACACAAAACAAAAAACACACAAAACAAAAACATACAAAACAAAAAACACACAAAACAAAAAACACACAAAACAAAAACACACAAAACAAAAAACAAAATAAAGACAACAGTTCAGCACGCGAGCGGAAAAGCTATTTGTTTTTGTTGTGTGATTTCAAACAGTTCTTCTTCTACGGTAGATTTCTTCTTCTACACCTTTCTTGCAACATATGCACAGGTTTTAGAGGGTACTGCCTCCTGCTGGTCTGTAAAAGAACAGCACTTTGCCATGCTCCGCCGTGCGTCAACCATAAACACAGTGGCGACACTGTGAATGCATTTCGCCGCACGGCTTGAGTGCACGCGCGGCGCGCGTGCTCCAGCCTGCGGACCAAAGCGCAAGTCTAACTCAGCCTTCACAGTAAAATAAATCTACTTGGAGTAAATAAACCACTGGGTTCATTTTTTTGGCCTTAGGACTGTTTTTTTATGAAGTAAATACCCAAAGTTGAGTAAAAAAAACATTAAAAAGTGAATTTTGCATGTGTGGTCCCCTTTAAACACATAACGTTTAGAAAACACTTTTGTAACATCTAGTTGAGAGCCAGATCAGTCAGGAATAGTAATAAGCATTAGATAAAGGCTAGCATTAGCATGTAACTCCACAAACAAATTCACCAGAATAAACAGTCAGCTGAAGGCTTTTTTCACAAACAGCTATATAAAAATTGAGAGGCATATGAGTCAGAAATGCAACTAGACATTAGATAAAGGGCTTTCATGATTCAAAACGTACCTGCAGCCAGCCTGCTTGTCACTGCATGGCTGATTTTCCAGAAGAAAAGAAAAAAAATTAAATAAATAAATAAACGACCGGAAACACGCTTTCGATCCGCAGCGATTACGTTAGACGAGTCCAGGCTCGAGGGCGGCGAAAACTGCGCCCTGAACACTCCAATAGTTTTGTGAAGTTGGGACATAACTGCGCATGTGCTAGTTACAATTAGAGTCAATGGATAAGCTGCCGGCGCCTAGAGAGGACCGGAAGTACGTCACCATCAGAAAACGTTTTTTTGAAACAAACAATATAACTCATCCAATTCAAAAAAGCTAAGTCTGGTCCTCTGGACATTCAAAAAACAAAACAAAACAAAGCAAAAAAAAAACTGTAGAAACGTTTCGTCTTTCGTCCGAAAGACTTCCTCAGTCTGAGAAGCTGTGTTCAGCTCAGTCTTATAAATAGCACCCTCCCACAGTGGATCAACCAGTTGGCTGATGACAGCCGAAACCAGCTGCTCACATGATCAAGGAGGACCATCAGCCTGACGATGGATCGTTAACACCCTGATGGTTGTTTGCTATTCACAGAGGGCTGAGTGATACTAGCAATAACAGCATTGTAAGTGGGGGACAGTTGAACCCGGAGGCCTCCACCTCTGTTTAATGATGGACGGTTTCTTTTCACAAAGATGGCCTCCTTTACTCCTCTCTCAAACCATTGTTCCTCTCTATCAAGGATGTGAACATCTTCATCCCTGAAAGAGTGACCGCTGGCCTGGAGATGAGTGTAGACCGCAGAGTCCTGACCTGATGATGTTGATCTTCTGTGCTGGGCCATCCTTTTGGCCAGTGGCTGTTTAGTTTCCCCGATGTAAGACTGATCACAGCCCTCCTGACACTGAACAGCATACACAATATTACTCTGTTTGTGCCGGGGGACTGGATCTTTGGGATGAACCAGTCTTTGTCGTAATGTATTTTGGGGTTTAAAAGCCACTGGGACGTTGTGTTTAGAAAATAAACGTCTCAATGTCTCTGAAACTCCCGCAACATACGGAATGACCACTGGTCTGGGTCTGGGTTCCTTCTTTTCACCTGATGGCTGGCTGGAGTCCTGTTTGGGTTTCTTCTCTGCTTTCAGGAAGGCCCAGTTAGGATATCCACATTTCTCTAGAGCCTGTTTTGTGTGTGATTTCTCCTTCTGTCTGGCTGCTGAGTTAGTGGGGACGCTGTCTGCTCTGTGGTACAGAGTCCTGATGACTCCTAACTTGTGCTCCAGAGGGTGATGGGAGTCAAACTGTAATATTGACTAATTCATGAATCAAATAATAAAACATGAGTATTTTGAATCATTTCTGTAAGGTGGTTGATGTTTCCCCTAAAGAACACAAACTGTCATAAAGTTAAAGTTACATCAATTCAGGATGGTTGTCTGAAGGAATTCATGCTTTGACTTTTCATTACTCTGATATTTTACTAACACATGTTGTGGACTGTTGCTGCTCTTGTTGACCATAAAAACAACTTGTTATTGAAATTAATTTTTGTGTTTCAAACTAAAAAACAAACGAGCCCTCCTTGTTGTCCTGATCTAACGTGTGGAGTGGTAGTAGCTGAGAGTGGTCCACCAGCCAGACTCTGAGCTCTAACAGACCAGCTGAGATCTCAGAATATCACATGAGATGGTTCATAACGTTATTTACAAGGTTTGACCAAAACACTACAAGTTTCTCATCACAAGATGATCTTAGTGTCAAACTGTGGGATGAAAGGTGGCGGGTGATATGCATTCCTTCAAGGAATGCTAGGCCTTGAATGGATTCAGTTTTTGTGTCTCTGACATCCAGTAAAACTAATTCTGTCCACTTCAATCATTTAGTTCATATTTCAGTTTGAACCTGCATCCTGTTGCTTCAACTCACATCTTTTATTCTTTATTCAGATTGGAGGAGTGCAGTTTGTCAGAGATCAGCTGTTCTTCTCTGGTCTCAGCTCTGAAGTCCAACCCCTCCCATCTGACACAACTGGACCTGAGTTACAACGACCTGCAGGCTCCAGATGTTCAGCAGCTGTTGGATCTTGTGGAGAGTCCAGACTACAAACTGCAGTATCTGGGGTCAGTAGATGTTCTTTGAAAGTTTTCAATAACAATATTTGTGATGATGTAGTAACAAAATCAACCAGCAGGTGTCCTTCAACACAACATCATGGTGTCGTCGCTCTACAGTGAACATCATGATGTGACTCTTTTCTATCAGGCTGGAATTTATACCAGGATTATTGTGGACAATATGATGTGACACAGCCCTGGTCCAGACTGCTGAAGTCCACTCATCACATCTGTCCTTTGTTTCATCCAGATGTGTTCAGTGACAGCCTCCATGTTTCTTAGTCAGCTGATGTTTCAGAACCAGATGAGATGTTCATCAGCACACAGAGTGTGTGTGTTCATCAGCACACAGAGTGTGTGTGTTCATCAGCACACAGAGTGTGTGTGTTCATCAGCACACAGAGTGTGTGTGTTCATCAGCACACAGAGTGTGTGTGTTGACATGTAACAGCAGGAAATCCATCCCTCCAGTGTTGGTGCAGTGATGAAGCTGAAGATGACTCTCAGCACTTTGCTTCCTCTGTGGACTTGAGTGAAAGCTGCAGAGGAAACACACTTGATGCTGAAAGTCTCTGCAGGTGTGTGAGCTTCACTCCAACACGTGAACATGAAGCTCCACAGCTGCTCTGAACAGGACTGAAGTGCTGCTGCTCTTTCTCCTGGATGATGCTGCATGACTGACTGACAGCTGGTGGAGAGAGGCTGCAGACAGGAAGTTGGCTCCTCTCTCAC
>JBBPBX010025871.1:17953-38539 GCA_038048925.1 Garcialebias charrua
GTGCTGAACTCAGGTCAATTTTCTCCGAAAGGCTCTTATTTAACTCACGTATTTCTTTCAGTACGCTTGGAAGTCCTTCCCCGAGTTGGGTGTCCCAACATAGTAAATACAGTATTAGCCTTACTTTTGGTAACAGATGAGCCCTTTGATAGAGGTCTGAGTGGCGCAGGACATTGGCATCATGGGCACTGCCTGGCATCGTGACACTGATGCTCCAGAAACAGGAAAACAGAGGAAGAATAGTAATTAATAACAAATACAGACAGTATCACGCAGACAGGTAGAAAAAGAAAGGACAAAAAAGTTTATTATTATCTTACCAACAGTTGTTGTCCACAACAGCTTGGAGGACAGAGGATGGCCAGCGCTCTCATCCTGTGAATAAAAAAACTAAAAGCACGTGCTGCTTCGCCTGTAGTTCAATCAGGGAGTGCAGTAAAAACTCAGTCGCCGTCAATACAAGGGGAGTGTACCACTCTGCGCATGTCAGAACTTCTGGTCTGAATACAGTAAAAGCCTGCTGCATGAACACTCGTCATGAACGGATTGTACCCATGTAAACGGTGCTATCTAATTATGCAATCAGAACACATTTCAATCCGGTCACAGAATTTTGCCCATGTAAACATAGCTAGTGATGAACTTCAGAGTCCACAGACACAAATATGTGACAACTGATTTTTCTCTACATCATTTAAACAGTGGGTTTAATCAACATTTTATACAGAAAATACTGGTAATTATATTATTATAGTGTCCTTATAGTCATATGTTATTTGCTGTTTCCATATTGTTTTCCTTCATATTTAAACTTTTTCTAATCTGTGGATTTGGTTGCAAAAATCAGTTTAAAAAACATTTCTAGTGTGTTAAAATTGAAATTTTTTTTATGAAGCACAGAGGCTCCTTTTAAACAAAATGATTATTAATGTAATGTTTTATTTACCTAATCTGAATTATTTCATCTCAAATTAAAGGGCCTAGCTTTTCTTGAAGGGGTGCAAATCACCCCTTCAAGTAAGACATAAACAAAGATCATCCTTTGTTAAAGAGCAACTCCACACCCTGTGGATCGGTAACTCCTCCTCCCAAAATCTCCCTGAAAATGGGCGTGTCGAGAGACAAGGAGGGGTGGAGGTAGAGTTGTGCTTTTGTCCACGCCTCCACCTGCAACAACTAAACCCAGGTTGAGACGGTACCTCCTTCCAAAATCTCCCTGAAAATGGGCGTGTCGAGAGACAAGGAGGGGTGGAGGTAGAGTTGTGCTTTTGTTCACGCCTCCACCTGCAACAACCTAAAACAAATTAAACCTCTAGCCAACAACATACACCAAGCAACAACAAAGAATAAACATGTAGATGTATTTATCTATTCCACCCATTCCATCCAAAACCAAAGGCCTAAAAAAATGAAAATGAAAAGAAAAATAAAACCGCTTGTCAGGAGTGAAATGCAGCACTTCCATATAAGGTATGCACTTCTCATCTCTGCAGGGGATTGGCTCTGCTTGAACCACCTGTGTGACATCACACATGAGCAGACATGTCACACATGAGCGTTTGCACAAATAAGAAAATTAAGGTGTAATCCACCAGTTCAACCCATAGAACTACCGTAAACACATTTTTAGACCAAATATTGCCAAATATTGCCAATTTACACAGATATGCACAATTATGTGAGAATAAACACAGCCATAGTGCTAGATAACATTTTAAACACATTCTAGGGAGTTTATCAGCTAAAAAAAGTTAATTTTGGGTTTAGTCGCACTTTAAGAAAACACTTAAAAACAATTATTTGTTTGATAAAAATTATAGCAAATATGTGTCTGAGCTGAACTTTTCTTTAATAAATGAATAATTTTAGCAGGATAAACACCTAAAAATATATATTTGTTAGCTGACATTATTGTAAGAGTGTGTCTCAGTTTAATTTTTGTTAATAAATGATTACAAATCAGCTTATTTTATAAAAAGCCATAAATAGGTCACACCTGAATATAGGTTGCAGGGCATGCAAAAATGATAAAAAGCCGCAACCTATATTCCAGAAAATACGTTAACTGTGAATACAATGGGAAATCATAGAATTTCTTGACCTGATTAAACAAGTTTTACTTTTTAGACAGTGTAAAAAACACACACATTTAGTGTTGTTGCCTGAAAGCAGTCTGCACACCTTTAATTGATTCCCATCAGTACTCCTTCCCCAGTCAGTGTTAGCTTCCTCCTCCAAGACGACATCAAAGACTTTGTGGAGAAGCGGACATAAAAACTCCTGTCAGCTCGCTGCTGAGACTGTTCAGAGCTCGATTTGCTTTCTGCCTCGGACCTCGGAGACACAAAGCATCAGCTCTTTTTGGAATCTGATCTGGTGTTGAAGGCTGTGTACATGTAGATGTTTGCTGAACACATTTGACAGCATTTTTTTNGCTGTGAGCCCGCTTGATGTCGACAGGCTCCAGAGTCCCAGCTTTTCCATTCACCAGCAGAGTTTTGCAGTTCTGGGGGTCACAGCTGGGGATGATGCACCCTCTCTTGTCTTCTTGTTGCACTGCAGGAAGTGTCCCGTTGGAGAAAGAAAACTTGGCCAAATGACAGTTTGCCAGTTTCCCCAGGCTCGTTGGTCTGTCTTGTTCTTGAACTGGTGATCTAGGAATGTCTCTCTTCACAAAAACAGGCTTGAGAATCGACACGAGGCCATCCCGGCTGCGAGCCTCTTCTCCTCTCTGCTCCTTCCTGTCCTCACTTTGAACACCCATCTGCAGTACGTCCTTTTGGCACCTGTAGGTCCCACCTGTTTGGACCGTGGTCCTTTTCAGTGTGGAGTCTCTGCTCGGTGGAGCACTGTGGCTTATGTGACCACCCAGAATGCCCCCTCTCTGCAGCTGGAAGTCCAGGGCTCTGACCTGATCTGTCCTCAGTGTTTTAGACAAGCCCTGCCTCAGAAAATCATCATCTCTGAATTTGATACGACTGCCGGTTCCAGATCCATGACTGAGGTGTCTCTCCAGACACGGCCTGCTCTGTCCCTCTGGTCTTTTGGGGGAATAAGACGTGTCAGAGCCGAGTCTTTCTGTACCGCTGAGACTACTGCCGCTCGGTGAGCTGCAGTCCTGACCCACTTCAACGACTCTTCCTCGGGTGTCCCTCAAAGGCGGAGTGGCCACCAAGGCGACGATAGGGTCTTTGGTGCATCGTGGTCGGCGTCCGGACTCCAGGTACTCCACCAGCTCTCCAGACTGAGTTGGACCTGAGCGCTTGATGCGGTCTTTGGACCCAAAAGACCACCTGAGTGGGATAACTTTGCTCAGGGTATCCTTGGGTTTAGCCGGTGACCTCAAGCTTAAACTCCTGACCTGGGTCCCTCGAACCAGCTGGTTGACTCCAGATCCGTCTACAGGAAGACAAAATTAATAAACGACACCAACTAATAAAATGGAACAGCAGCCAGAGAAAATCTGAATTAGCTTCATGCAAATACATAAAATAGGACAATAAATTAGCAGGTCTAGCTATGGGATGATTCCAGACCTCCGGGTGCACAATGTTTCTAATATGAACACGTTAATGTATCATAAACAACTGCAACTAGAGAGAAATTGCATTTCCTGCAAAAATGCAGTGTGAATACTTATTGCTGAAGAACTTGCTGACAAACAGCTGAAGCTAGCTGCAATGGAAGAACAAGCCCAGAAGACTGTAGAAATAACACATATTTGCTGAAGTAGGTTTAAATAAGCAGAAACCAGTTTAAAAAATGTAGAATTAGCTGAAAAAGCTAAAATTTGCATCAAAGAGCTAAACAGTAGCTGAAAGAGCAGAAAATGCTGAAACTAGCAGAAATAAACTAAAACGAGCCCAACAAGCTGAAATTAGCAGAAGAAAGTATGTGTTTGCCCAATGAGGCTGAAAGAAGTAGAAATGAGCACAAAACAGTAGAAATTATCTGGAAAAAAAAAGTGTAAATTAGCAACAAAAAAAAAGAAAGAAAAAAAAAAACAGCTGAAAAGTAGCTAAAAAGGCAGAAAGAAGCTTAAGTGACCAGAAGGAAGTGGAGAGCACATTTTTGCTGAATTAGGCTGAAATAAGTTTAAATGAGTGCAAAAAATGTGGAATTAGCTGAAAATTTTAAAATTTGCATAAAAATGACTAAATAGTAGCTGAAATCACAGAAAAAGCTGAAATGCATAAATAAGCTGAAAGGAGCATAATGAGCTGAAATAAAAAAATAAGTTAAAAGATGCAGAACAATTATGTAGTTAGCAGAGAGAATCTGAAAGAAGCACAAAACAGCTGAAGAAACAGATGAAAGTAGCTGAATTTAAAAAAAAATTGCACAAGGAAGTTGAAAGAAGCAGAACAAAATGTGCAAGGAGCAGTAAAAGGTCGTGAACAGAGCTAAAGATCTGAAGGATGTAAAATTAGCGCAATTCATTTTTTTTATGGGGAAAAAAAAATGCAGAAAAGGTTAAATATTTTAAAAAGCTAAAGCTTCACCAATACCAAAAGTCATGGCAGGATTGTCCTGAATTTGCTGAACGTTTTGATAAAAATTGTGGAAAAACAAAGATGCAGAAACTGTACGGAAGAAGGATCACAATAGAGTGAATGCTTCATAAACATTCACACAAATAAATCAGTTTTTAGCATTGCATGAACATGAAACCTGAAGCATTTTAAATTCTAACCAAAACCTTTAGCTTTAACCTCTTACCTGTTTGGGCTCTTTTCATGTATTCATCTCTAAAGACTGGCAGCTCAGGAGACTCTGAAGCCTGCAAAGCTGCAGGATCACCTGAAACCACGCTGCCCCTCTCACTCCCCCTTGAGAGTCGGACGAGCCAGTGGTCAGAGACTGATGAGCTGGTAGAACCTACAACAACATCAAGTTGACTTATTGGTTCATATATGAGAGGAACTTTATTACCAAAGTCAAACTGGGAGTGAAACTGGACGAACCAGTGACTGAGGAGCTTGCCGACCAGGGAGGCATGGTGCTCCTTTTTTGGTATAAAAGAATGTACGCTCCACGTGTGCACACCTCCGCCTCTGGAACAGACTCGGCGTTGCCGTCATCGTAACTGTACCACTGACCGTCCACTGAGTTACGACAAAAAGCTGCAATTATAAAAAACAGATATATTTTTAAATACACGCCTTTGACGTGTGGCACATGAAGAGTCGGGACACATATGGAAGTCTGACATTTATCGATTATTTATAGACGTCAATATTGCTCAAAAACAAAGTTTTAGCCAAACCAACTTTCTGAATAAAGTTTATATCTGTCATATCGTTTGGACTCTTGTTGGTCACAGCAGGAGTTCCAACCTGTGTAATGACCACCGTGCATCCCTCCGTGGTGGTTGCAGACAGCATACAGATCATACAGGAAGTCCGGAGGAGCCAGGTCCGGTTTCCTGGAGTGCTTCCAGCCTGGTGGAAGGGGGACCTGCTGCGGAGCCTTGCTGCGGTTCACCATGTGAGGTGTCATGTCCAGGCCCGCCAGGGGGAAGTGCACGAACGTGGTGAGCTTGTTCCTCCTCTCGCCCACCTGTCTGAAGCGCTTCAGGTGGAGGATGAGGATGTCCGGCAGGGTCCAGAGGCTCATCTTCACCATGCCCTGCTGCAGCTGCTTACAGTGGGGGCATTTCCAGGCATCGTCAGGGGCAAGCTGGAGACAAAAAAAAAACACGAGAACATTTCTGACAACAGCTTGAAGCTACTGCCTGAAATTTCTTTCATAACGCTTTAAAAACATCGCCTGAACTGTAAGACGTAGATGGTCTGGTTCCCTCAGATGTCATCTTTTATGTGTCTACAACGTTTTCAGTTTTGAAGAGACACTTCTGAGCGCATGGTCAATGGAAGTCAGCAAGAGTATGGATGTGTGCACACTTTATGAAAGAGCAAAATGTCTACATTTTCATCTACCGTAATGTCCGGACAACTGAGCGCACCTGAATATAAGCCGTGCCCATTAAATGAAATTTTTGTACATATATATATAAGCTGCAGGCATCTATGTTGTAACATGAGGTGTTTACACAGAAATATTTTTTAAAACTTTTAATTAAATACGTACCAGTTACATTCAAGGATTCATGGTTCTTTATTTGTCATATGCACCACATGTGGTGGAACAAAATTATATACACAGGGTCCCAGTTACATCCAACAAAAGTATAAAATGTCAAAGAAAAACAGTAATAACATCTAAGATATGAACTAAGAAAAAACATCAACTAAAAACACACTAAGCACTAGTAGTACAAAAACAATATGCCGAACAGCAGCATGAACATGAGTCTGAATGAGCAGATGAGCACGAATGAACACAGCAACATGAATCAGATCAGCAGCAACATGAAACAGATCAGCAGCAACATGAAACAGATCAGCAGCAACATGAAACAGATCAGCAGCAACATGAAACAGATCAGCAGCAACATGAAACAGATCAGCAGCAACATGAAACAGATCAGCAGCAACATGAAACAGATCAGCAGCAACATGAAACAGATCAGCAGCAACATGAAACAGATCAGCAGCAACATGAAACAGATCAGCAGCAACATGAAACAGATCAGCAGCAACATGAAACAGATCAGCAGCAACATGAAACAGATCAGCAGCAACATGAAACAGATCAGCAGCAACATGAAACAGATCAGCAGCAACATGAAACAGATCAGCAGCAACATGAAACAGATCAGCAGCAACATGAAACAGATCAGCAGCAACATGAAACAGATCAGCAGCAACATGAAACAGATCAGCAGCAACATGAAACAGATCAGCAGCAACATGATGTGATGTGTTTTTTTTCACAGTGATTATTCTGGTTAGATATTCATGAGTCTAACAGCCTCAGGGTAGAAGCTGTTCCTCAGTCTAGTGGTTCTACACTTAATGCTCCTCAATCTCCTTCCTGAGGGGAGCGGGGCAAAAAGTGTGTGTGCTGGGTGAGTGGGGTCCTTCATGATGCAGGTGTCCCTCTTCCTGCATCTGGAGGTGTAGATGTCTGTGATGGTGGGGAGACTGACTCCAACATCTTCTGTGCAGCCTTCACCACTCTCTGCAGAGCTTTTCTTTCTGCAGCTGTGCAGCCTCCATGCCACACGTTGATGCTGGAGCACAGGATGCTCTCCACTGCACACCTGGAGAGGAGGTGTGCAGTGGAGAGCATCCTGTGCTCCAGCATGCACATACACAAATACGTATGGCAAATGTTTTTTTCTTTTTCTTTTCTGAACACGGTTGGTTAATTTTTTTTTACTGGTACAGTAGCATACCAGGAAAAGTCACTAGGCCTGTCACGATATCACATTTTGCTGGGCAATTAATTGTCTCAGAAATTATCGCAATAAATGATAATATTGTTTGAAATTTGACAATAATTAGTAATGTCAATTTTAAGAAGAAATGTTGGTCAAAATACCCTGATGCATGCTCAATAATCCAGGTAGAAAAATCTAAAAAAGCTAAGTCTGGTCCTCTGGACTAACGATCGTGCTAACGATCCATTGTTAGGCTGATGGTCCTCCTTGATCATGTGAGCAGCTGGTTTCAGGCTGTCATCAGCCAACTGGTTGTGTAACACTGTGAGAGGGTGCTATTTATAAGACTGAGCTGAACCCAGCACCTCTGACTGAGTAAGTCTTTCGGACGAAAGACGAAACGTTTCTACAATTTTTTGCTTTGTTTTGTTTTTTTTGTTTTTTGAATGTCCAGAGGACCAGACTTAGCTTTTTTAAATGTTGGTCAATTTTGTGTGTAGTACCTTTATTTGACCACTAGATGGCAGAATAATACTGTTTGAACCGAAGGCTGGATAGTGAGGGAGTGAGCAGCGGGTTTCTTTAAGAAAAATAGGGGTTAAAATGGATTTTAAAGAGAAAAGAGAAAGGGAGGGGTCAGTGAAGATCACTGGAGTTGAGCCTTTTGTCATCCAGTGTCTTCAGTAGAAAGAGAGAGACACAAAGAAACGATAAAGCCAATAAATGAAAATGAGGTTGATCATTTTCATTTATCATGCGATTAATTGATTTATTGTTTATTGCGACAGGCCTAAAAGTCACTGATCGCTATGTTCATCTTCCTCCTGTGTACTAAAACCACTAAAGTCGTCTTCTTCATTGTCAAAACTGAACAGCCTCGGAATTACTTCATCGCACACGTCCTCAGTCAGTCGCTCTTTTGTTGTCGTTCTCAATGTCACGTTTGTCTCGAGGCAAAATCACACTTGAGTTGTGCAGTCGTCTTCATCATGCAACAGTCCAGCTTAAAAATAAATACATAAAATAATATGAAGATTTCAAATGATGAAACATGATGTTGAGTGGCTGCAAATACTTTATTGTACCCCCAGGGATCACGTGTTTTACATGATCACGAGACATGTTTTGGGCAGCATGTAAGTGCCCGTGTGTGACGAGGCTAAATATTTTGGCAGCGTGACGCTCGTTAGCCTGTAAAAATCCATAAATTAGCCGCAGTGTTCAAGGCGTGTGGAAAAAAGTAGCAGCTTATAGTCCAAAAATTACGGTATAAACTACATGAGAAGTGTAAAGTATGTGAGAACAGGAAAAGTGTGTTGGCTAAAAGTTTGGAAAATTTAGACAGATCAAAAGCGACTTCATTCAAATTTGAACATTCTGCAGTCACATCTAAATAAATAAATAATAATAATTGTGAACAAAAACTGCAATTTTTGCTGTGTTTATTGCAACCGCAATAAAAAAGATATAAAAAATGTCAGTTCAGTCCAAACTTGTGCAACCCGTTTAAACTTTGAATGTTAATTCTGTGAAGTGTCTGAGCTGTGGAGCACAGGCTCACTAAAGGCTGGCTCTTCTCACATCTGTTGCCTTCATCCCTTTGTTTTGTGTATTGCCTCCTAAGAGCTACATTTAAGCAGCAATAGTAGCAACAGGTTAAATTTTGAAATGGAGCTTTTAAAAAAAATGCAATTTCAATCCTGTGCATGTCCTGTACATATTGCAGTTTTGACAATAAAGTTGACTTTGACTTTTGACTTTGACTTTTAAATGCTTGTTTCAATATCATGATACAGTGGAGGTTCTAGATTTTGCTGTCAGAAATGTCCCACTCTTCCAGGTTTATGTCTAATTGCTCTTCACTTCCTGCACAAACTTTAAATTTATCTGAAAATAAACGTTTTTCCTACAGTTTCAGCATTTTGGGCTGCAGAAAACTTCGACCTGAACTGACTCGACCAAGTTTTATTCTCAGACATCACCCTTTTCTGTACCTTTCTCCACCTTTAAGACAAGTCCGATTTTCATTTTGTTTTCCAACCCAAAATGAACCACAAATAAAATATTTTTATACATTAAAACTATCAAAATGTTTCTTTACCACTAACTTTTTTGTGACATTTTTACAGTTTAAATCACAATGTCAGAATAACCTAAATAGTGCAGAAAAGTTTCAGTGTCAGTGCATTTTCTGTACCGGCTGTGCAACAGTACCTGCTCCTCTTTGGTGTAGAGCTGGAAGCACTCATCCAAAGTGCAGCTGAACTGCTGGACGTGCTGCTGCTGCAGACTCCTCACGCTGTCCGCATCCTTCACCACCTCCTCGTGAATGTTTCCAAACAGGCTGTGGCAACATGAAGGCTTTGTTACAGGAAACGAACAAGCTCGTCCTGCATAACGCTCTGCAGTAAGAACACAAACGCACTGACCAGTCTTTGACTCTGTGCTCCCACTCGATGACGAGCTTCACGTGAGGAGGTCCTCCTGAGCTGCACAGCTTCAGAGCTCTGAAACACACAAGTACAGTTCACAATGAAGATTGCTACTTAAATTCACTTGAACATACAGTAAATGTGTTCAAACCTTTCAACCACTAGGTGTCAGCCTCAGTGCAGCTCGGTAATATCAACATAACTGATATGCTAAATGAATTTGAGCTGTCAGGAATTTACTGTCATTGGGTTGGGTTATTTATTTATGATAACATTCACATTAGCAGGGATTTTCAGAGTGCAGAAGTCCTAAACTAAAGGCAGACATCCACATGACACACGGCTCACAGAAATGCCATTATTGAAAGTAATGTTGCAAAACTGCAAACTCCCTGCAATGGTCACGACATAAATAATTTCACATTTGGCCTTTAAAAATAAATAAGGCTTTGATTCGATTGATTTCACTGTAGAAGCTGAATTTGTGCAGAGCTGATCCACTGTGTACTTCTAGAAAGCATTTGGGGTAATAAAATTACAATGACACAAAAGGAAACCATGTTAATAATGCATGAAAGGGCTTTGCGTTCACGTTGTTAAGTGATGCAGCAACTGTTTATAAAAGGCAATGAAAAAAAGGTAGAGAGCATTTTCCCTGTGTGAGTTAAAGTTTAAACACAAAGATGAGGCTTAAAGCTTGTTCAGGTAGAAAAGACGACAAACTTAACCTAAACCCAGATTACTGGGAACCACAGTCGAAGTTTCAGACTGTAACCCAGAGTAACTGGGACCTCGAGTACACATTTTGTTCCACCTCATGTACCACATGTGATGTGAATGACAATAAAGATACTTGAACATGATAACCAACCTGAATCCAAGGACTTGGTTTTTAAGTTTCTAACATCTGGAACGAAACACTTGAACTTTCTCTCCCTGTCACCCATTCCTACCAAGTCCCACTGAATGATGACCGCACTGTGGTGTCAAAAACAGGTCACCAGTGTTTTTGCAGGGTCTTGGTGAGATCTTTAAGAGCTCTGCATACTCCACCCAAAGCCAAACAGTCGACTCGTGAACGTTCAATTTCACACACACCTTTCATAGTCCATGAGACACATGGTGAAGAACTAACCCCTCCCACTGCTGTATACATCACTGCACGGGTTTCTTCCTGCCAGTCTCCTCTCAGTTCCTGCATCTGCCATTTGGCCACTAATTTATCATGAAGAGAGCGCCACACTTTTTAGCAGATTCCTCCATGCTCCGTGTCTGCACGATAGATCGCCATCTAGAAGTTTTGGTTCATTTGACTTTTTAGCGTGTCTTGAGTGGTACAGCTGAATGTCTGAGCGCTTTACTGCATTTACCAGTTCTAGAATTGCACCGCTCATGGTGACTACATGTTGGAGCAGCTTTGTTACTTTCGTTCTGAGATTTTGCTTTTGGAAATTTGAATTCCTCTTTTTCTGGATATAAATCAAATTTTTTTGGATGATTGTTTCCTCTGGTATCAGATGCTGTGCAGCTAGAAGGATTTTTACTGAAACTTTTTTTAGTTTTGGACATAGGTTAGGATTTATTCCAGTTTAGTTTAATGTAGAACACAAATCACTCAGAAAAGACTTCCTTTTAATTTGTGTTAATTCAGAATTGATCAACAGAATAACTTTTGTCATTTTATGATAATCTGTTATTTGCATGAGTTGTCACTCTTAATATAATAATAATAATAATGTCACATTTTTGTCATCTGTGTATGTTTCCATACAAGACGAAATTTGACTCTGCATTTAACCCAATCACCACCAGGTGGGGCAGTAGGCAGCTATAGAAAGCGCGCCGGGGAGCAATTGACCTTTCGCAAAACCCCGCCCCCAACCGGCCATTGTCCAATCACACGTCACTAGCATCTCCGGCTATGTAAGCTAGGTCCGACATTCTACAAGATGGTGAAGCGATGCGCCTATGGATTGTGTAAATCAGACAGCAGGTATCCCAAGAGTTTGTCTGGTGGAGTCTTGTTTTTTCCCTTCCCAAAGCCGAAAACACAACTGGAACGGTGTCAACAATGGATAAAACAGTGTGGAAGGCCTCACTCCCAGCTTAATGTCTCGAAGATAAACAAGCATTCGTATGTATGCTCAAAGGTAAGACAAACATTCATTGTGACTGTCCTGCTCTAGAAGTAATACTAGCTTTTCTACTAAACGATTGCCTGTATAGCACATTTGAGATTAAATTCGATTTTTTATTAATTTTTGAAGACATGCAACAAGGTCGCGCTAGCATAAAATTAGCATCGTTTTCTCTTCCATCTAAAGTCATTCATATCTCCTAAAACCACTCAATGTATATTTCTCCTGCTTTCAGAGTGTAATTATACATGACTTTTCTACTAAACGATTGCCTGTATAGCACATTTGAGATTAAATTCGATTTTTTATTAATTTTTGAAGACATGCAACAAGGTCGCGCTAGCATAAAATTAGCATCGTTTTCTCTTCCATCTAAAGTCATTCATATCTCCTAAAACCACTCAATGTATATTTCTCCTGCTTTCAGAGTGTAATTATACATGACTTTTCTACTAAACGATTGCCTGTATAGCACATTTGAGATTAAATTCGATTTTTTATTAATTTTTGAAGACATGCAACAAGGTCGCGCTAGCATAAAATTAGCATCGTTTTCTCTTCCATCTAAAGTCATTCATATCTCCTAAAACCACTCAATGTATATTTCTCCTGCTTTCAGAGTGTAATTATACATGACTTTTCTACTAAACGATTGCCTGTATAGCACATTTGAGATTAAATTCGATTTTTTATTAATTTTTGAAGACATGCAACAAGGTCGCGCTAGCATAAAATTAGCATCGTTTTCTCTTCCATCTAAAGTCATTCATATCTCCTAAAACCACTCAATGTATATTTCTCCTGCTTTCAGAGTGTAATTATACATGACTTTTCTACTAAACGATTGCCTGTATAGCACATTTGAGATTAAATTCGATTTTTTATTAATTTTTGAAGACATGCAACAAGGTCGCGCTAGCATAAAATTAGCATCGTTTTCTCTTCCATCTAAAGTCATTCATATCTCCTAAAACCACTCAATGTATATTTCTCCTGCTTTCAGAGTGTAATTATACATGACTTTTCTACTAAACGATTGCCTGTATAGCACATTTGAGATTAAATTCGATTTTTTATTAATTTTTGAAGACATGCAACAAGGTCGCGCTAGCATAAAATTAGCATCGTTTTCTCTTCCATCTAAAGTCATTCATATCTCCTAAAACCACTCAATGTATATTTCTCCTGCTTTCAGAGTGTAATTATACATGACTTTTCTACTAAACGATTGCCTGTATAACACATTTGAGATTAAATTCGATTTTTTATTAATTTTTGAAGACATGCAACAAGGTCGCGCTAGCATAAAATTAGCATCGTTTTCTCTTCCATCTAAAGTCATTCATATCTCCTAAAACCACTCAATGTATATTTCTCCTGCTTTCAGAGTGTAATTATACATGACTTTTCTACTAAACGATTGCCTGTATAGCACATTTGAGATTAAATTCGATTTTTTATTAATTTTTGAAGACATGCAACAAGGTCGCGCTAGCATAAAATTAGCATCGTTTTTTCTTCCATCTAAAGTCATTCATATCTCCTAAAACCACTCAATGTATATTTCTCCTGCTTTCAGAGTGTAATTATAAAGACTGCTGTGTGTTTGTATTCACGGAAACGTGGCTTAACAACAACGT
Source organism: Garcialebias charrua (assembly GCA_038048925.1). Taxonomy (NCBI): domain Eukaryota; kingdom Metazoa; phylum Chordata; class Actinopteri; order Cyprinodontiformes; family Rivulidae; genus Garcialebias; species Garcialebias charrua. The sequence continues at coordinate 31,449 of JBBPBX010025871.1, forward strand.
TCTGGACCATGCTATTCAGCTGGAGCAGCTAACATGCTACAGAGCGGACCGAGCTTTCATCAAGGGAGGTAAGACTCGCGGAGGCGGGCTCTGTGTTTACATCAACAACGCATGGTGTCGTGATGCTGCTGTGGTCCACAAACACTGCTCACATTTAGTGGAGTTCATGACTATTAAATGCAGACCGTTCTTTTTACCGAGGGAGTTTACAGCTGTTTTGATTGTTGCTGTATATATCCCTCCAAGCTCCAACAGCAAAGATAGAGGTGAGGCACTGAATGAACTATATCTGCACATCAGTGAGCAACAAACAGCCCACCCTGATGCTTTTCTCATCACGGCTGGTGATTTCAACCATGCAGATTTAAAGAGTGTATTACCAAAAACATACAGAAACATAAACTTTGCAACAAGAGGAAACCACACCCTGGACCAGGTTTACACCACCATGAAAAATTCCTACAGAGCTGTCCCCCTCCCCCACATTGGTGCTTCGGACCATATCTGTGTCATGCTAAAGCCAGCATACAGGCCACTGGTGAAAGTCACAAAACCAGTCCGCAAACAGATACGAGTGTGGCCAGAGGGGTCTTCAGAGGCACTCCAGGACTGTTTTGACACCACAGATTGGAGTATGTTCAAAGAAGCTGCTACCACAAACAACACCACATGTCTCCAGGAGTACTCAGACACTGTATGTTCATACATCACCAAGTGCATTGATGATGTAACCAACCTTAAAACCATCACTGTTCGGGCTAACCAGAAGCCATGGCTGACAGCTGAGGTTCACAGACTCATGAAAGCCAGGAATGCTGCCTTCAAAGCGGGAGATCAGGTGGGCCTGAGGGCAGCCAGAAACAACCTGGACCGGGGCATCAGAAAGGCAAAGAGGCAGTATTCTGGGAAAATAGCTGTGAGGCACGTTCAGACACATACACCGGGTGGTATAGTGACATTTCGCCAATCTGCATGTGAACCATGGCTATTACTGTCAGGGCTGTCCCCGTCTTTGCGGGGCCCTGTAGCTCACCATAAGTGTCTTTCACAAAGGGTATTTGCCTGTCAACATCGTCAGCGGCGGTCCTTAGCTCCTCAAACAGTTCGGCTGACATGATAGACACGTCTGAGCCGCAAACCAGGAGTGCTTCTTGCGCGAGGACCCCTTCCAATGTGAGTGGCAGGTAAGCTCTCTTAGCTATCCCCCTTTTTATAAAGTTACACAGAAACCGTTTAGGTTTTTTCACACGTTTCTGTGTACGTGTGACTCTGTCTGTGTAATCTTCGTCGCTGTCAGCATCATGATGGCTGTCTGCCTCATGACCTTCAGGACGTGGATTTTCAGCAATCTGTTTGCTGTCAGCGTCTTTGTCAATGTTGATGATGTTGTCAACTGTGTGCACTGAGTCGTTGCAAAAGGCAGTGCTGCACGTCGCTTCGTCAGGTTGAACAACGTTGTTTGTGTTATCATCAAGGACAACGTCACACGTTGTGTCAGCTTGGTCAACCACTGTAACATTCAAATCATTTGACAAACAACTCACAACCTCAGTCACGTCCACGCGCGGAGGCGTCGTTTCCATAATCTGGAGCATGTGTGACTCTTTGCATGTCTCGAACTGTGCAGTTCGAGGGGCAGGGGCAGGAGGGCCGCTTCTCGTGGGTACATGTTGGGACCGACCATTTTTCAAAGGGTCACGGCTCCCAGACATCAACTTCTCTCGAAGTTCACCCACTGTGAGACCTAGGTCAAAACCTTCTTGGTTCGATCTGAACCATCTGGGTTCATCTAGAGAGCAAACACCTGCCTTTTGTGGTTCATTGCTCATCTCAGGGTTTTCAACCTGAGGTGAAAGAGGAGCAGAACTCCCTGTGAACCGATCAGAGTCAATGTTCCAGCTGGAAACATACTGTTGTTTGTTATCATGAAAAACCTGTTTACTCTCGCACTCTGTAGGAGAGGGAACCTCTTCTATTTCCTGCGAGTGGGATGTGACCTTTTGACCTGGGCACACCACTGAGGGTGTCCTGGGTAGTATCCTTGTCTCAAAAACCCACGCAGCGTAATCTTTTATCTTTTCCATGCTGTCCTTTTTGCAATCAAACGTTAAGCGAACACATTTCATTTGGAAAGGCATGAGATGCGTAGTGAAAAGACGTTTAAACTCCTCATCTTCCTCTAAGCCAGGGACAATTTTGCCCCCGGAGTAGGCCGAGAGGAGCCTGTCGTAGAACGACAGGGGACTTTCCCACGTATCCTGATGGACGTTCCATGCAGCCAAGTAATTAGCATACGATGAAGCAGATTCTCCCACTTTGCGACAAGCACGGGCAGGAATCCCAAGGCCCCCACGCATCCATCTAGGATAGATAGGAGAGGAGGCCCCCTCAGTTGGTGCACGTGTTTGAACGTCCATCTTTGTACTGATTTTCTGTGAAAAATCAAGTAAAGTGGGTCTTATTTCACAGTGTGCAGTCTCACCATGTGATGCCTGCGGCAGTCAACATGGAGTCCAAGATGTGAAATCAAATAAAAATCAGTGATTTTTATTAATTTGTCGACCTGTGACAAGGTCAAACAAAACGGGACAACGTTGTGTGATCTTTGTGAAAATCAAAACAAAAGATGCCTCATGTGTGTTATTTTAAACTTGCAGTTTAAAATAACTGGGACAGACAGCTTGTTTTGCACAGAATTGATGATAAAAGTGTCAAGTTTTATCAAAAAGCAGACATGTCTGTATTACTTCTGTGTAACTGTTCTGCCATCAACATTTGATTTTCTGCGAAAATCAAATGAAAGGATGCTGTGTCCTCAACATTTCAAAATGTACTCTATTCAAAAACAGGAAAGTTGAAATGTTAGATAGAATTGCATCAAACTGTATTCTTAGATGTGACCAGCAGATGGGGGCACAGCGCTGGAAATGAGTTTATCACAGCGACTGTAATTTCTCTGTCTGACCGCGTTAGAGGCGCTGTTGTCACCAGTGAGCGAAGCTGCAGCTCCTAACATTCACAGACGTCTAACAACGGAACAAAAAACATCAATCAGAAAGCTCTAGAGCCTTCACCTGACAAAGCTCTAGAACCCCAGTCTTATAATAGACGATTCGATGTGAGTAACATCGTTTAGGACAGGTAATGTGATTTTTAAACTTCCTCTCAAAAGAAAAAGACAAGTCGTTTCCCTTAAACCAGACGCAGCATCCGGCGTCACGTGACCTGGTCACATGGCGATCGGTAGTATCAGAGCAACTGACTCAACCACCCATTAAAATCTCAAAAACACCGCGATGAAACAGTCTTTTCAGAGATAGTAACGGACAAACAAGCCTGAAGCCTGTGCACCCTGGTTTACTGAAGTCAAAAGTGACGAGGAGTGGGCCCTCCCACCCCGCAAGCGTCAACACTTACAGAGAAATCGACCAATCACAGCGAAGACAGAACATATAGCTCTAAAACCCAAGTGGTCATGGGAAATGAAGTCTTCTAACCCTAACGCCACCCACGTGTGACGTGCCGTTCGAGCGGTGCGTTCACGGACCTGCGGTCGGCCGAACGTTAGCATGGAACGGACTTTTCAACGTTCTAAAACAGTCATAAATATCGCAAAACACCGCGGTCAAGCCAGTCTTCGACGATATCACGTGCATAGAACCCAAACAACACAGATAAACTGTCAGAAATGTGTGCAAAAATGAATCTGACAACCAGCAGTCTTACAGAACCAACTTTTTTGAACACGACACACAATGGACCAATCACAGCGCTTGTGTAGCCGAATGTCTCTCGGAACCGCTAACGCTAGCCCGACCCAAAGTTCTGGACACTCTATCACAAAATAAACGTATAATACACCACAGAAAATACTGCTAACGAGCCCAACCACATTCAGGCTAACTCCCACGCCTCCCAAAGAAGGCAGCACGCTAACTGTTGACAACAACGGACTTTACGCCACTCGGAACCGGAGGTCGGAACCAAGCTGAGTGGGTTTCACCCGAACCTCAGCCAAACACGTTGTAACAGATTAGGTAAAATGGAGCAGCAAATGTGTGAAACAGACCTTCAACAGCAATCTGCAGAAGTAATAAAATGAAGCAGTGGTGACACGGCGGTCACAACAATGAAAAATGCATGCAGCCTCGCGACACGTAATGAAACGTCTCACAAACACAAACATTCATTCATCCGCAGCTTCAAGCATACGTTGAAATGTGAAAGAAAAGATAATTCTAACGGGAAACGCACCAGACAATGCCACAATTAGCAATCTCTGAGACACTCACCAGCCAAAACTATGCTATAAGTCCACAACAGGATGCAGAACTATGCCAACAAATACCGTGACAATATGTTTATGTTTATGTTTATGTTTATTAAATTTGTTCATTTTTTTACAAAAGAAACAATACAAGGCAATCTCATAATGATAGTGTACAAAATGTAAAAAAATGAAAGGTGGCAGAAAGAAGAATAAATCTTATTATATCTGCCCCTTATCTCCAACAATCAGATTAAACAACAGTAGTCAAACCATGTAAACAATAATAATCTTCAACCAACTTTTTCCAACAATCAGGTTAAACAATAATATTCTTCAACCAACAGTACAAAATTACTAACTCTTTTTAATTTTCTAACTAACAGTACAAAATGACTAACTCTTTCTAATTTTCTAACTAATACAATACACATTACGCTATTTCACACATATTTTTTTAACACATTTGTTTTGATCATTTTTTTAAATGTAAACATTGACTTGGCATTTTTAACTACATTCTCCAAGCCATTCCATAATCTAATTCCCTGGATTGAGGTAGAACGTCCCTTCAAACTGGTTCTGAATTGTGGTTTTACAAACAACTCTGTTCCCTTAAGATTATAACAACTTTGTCTTTTAACAAAGTGCATTTGGATATTTAAAGGTAATGCATTATTTTGAGCTCTATACATAACTGATAAATATTATAGTCTACCAAATCATGGAACTTCAATAATTTTAGTTGATAAAATAATGTACTTGATGGATGACGGTAATGCTTTCTAGTGATAATTCTTACAGCTCTTTTCTGTAATACAAAAATAGGCTTTGTGATTGTTTTACACGCTTTCCCCCAAACATCAATACAATAGATTAAGTGTGGAACAATGATTGTGTTATACAACAAATACAGAGCTTTATCATTTAATAGGTCTCTGACTTTGTACAGTACTGCTATCGATCTAGCTATTTTTATTCTTACAGAATTTATGTGTTGTTTCCATGTCAGTTTGTCATCAATGATAACACCCAAAAACTTCACCTCATTCACTCTACAAATCTCAACATCCTCAATTTTGAGTGGAACATCAACAGTTTTCTTTTTATTACCGAATATCATGTAATTAGTTTTTTCTAGATTTAATGATAATTTATTTATTTTAAACCAAGTTTGTATCTTGACAAATTCTGTCTTTATCAATTCTAACATTTGTTCTATATCTTCACCTGAACAGAAAAAAGTGGTATCATCAGCGAAAAGTACACATTTAAGGAGTCCTGACACATTTACCAAGTCATTCACATATAAAATAAAAAGCTTTGGTCCAAGTACAGAGCCTTGGGGAACTCCACATGTGATATTACAGAGGTCAGATCTTACATCATTTATTTGTACAAATTGTTTCCTATTTTTTAAGTAGCTAGATACCCACTGTAATGCTGGTCCTCTAATACCATATTTGTTCAGTTTTTCAAGGAGAATGGTGTGATCAATAGTATCGAATGCTTTTTTTAAATCAACAAAAATACTGATACAATATTGTTTTTGATCGACAGCAGTAGTTATTTGTTCCATTAATTCCATGAGAGCCATTGATGTAGAGTTTTTTGATCTAAACCCATACTGACTGTTGCTTAGAATATTTTGTTTATCTATAAATTGGTCTAGTCTGTTCACAAATAGTTTTTCAAGAATTTTTGAAAACTGTGGTAACAAGGATATAGGTCTATAATTGTTGAATACACATTTATCACCATTTTTAAAAAGAGGAACGACCTTAGCTACTTTCATATTATCTGGAAAAATTCCTGTTGAAAATGATAAGTTACATATGTATGTGAACGGCTCAATAATATGGCTCATTATGTCCTTTACAAACATCATATCCATGTCCACCCAGTCTTTCGATCTCTTGTCTGTAAGATGTTTTACTACATTCATTATTTCCTCTTTGTTAGTTCCATTTAGGAAAATACTATTTGCACAACCTGTAATTGAGTGGATCATATTTTTATCTACTTTTGGTATCTTAGCTGCAAGGCTTGATCCAACATTTACAAAATATTGATTAAATCCATTAACAATTTCATTTTCATCATGAACTTCATCGTTGTCTTTTACAAAATATTTTGAAATACCAGTTTTTGCTTTATGATTCTTCAGTACACCATTCATTACTCGCCATGTTGCTTTCATATCACCATTAGTTTTATCTAATAATTTACTATAATATTCTTTCTTATGTTTCCTTATAATCCCTACTAATTTATTTTTATACTTTTTATATTTTTCTTCTGCGCTCTGACTTCGTAATTTCAAGAAACATGAATACAAATAATTCTTTTTTTTACATGCATTTCTTAACCCTTTTGTCATCCATGGTTGATCATTCGTATTTCTCTTTGTGTAATTTGTTTGCACACAATTCTTTACATACAGGGTTTCCAAGATATTCATAAACTCATCATATGCTCTGTTCGCATCATCAACATACACATCATTCCAGTCTTGTTTATCCAGATCCTCTTTCAATTTTTCCAAAACTTTTTTTGATGTGTTTATGATTTTTTTCTTCGTTGTGACTGCTTTTGTGATATTTTGATCATTTTTAAAGATTGTGAAAACTGGTAAATGATCACTTAAGTCGGTCGTTAAGATACCACCTATCACATCCCCATTTGTTATATTTGTGAAAATATTATCAATTATTGTGGCACTATGAGTTGTAATTCTTGTTGGCTTTGATATCAATGGATACATATTTAAACTGTACATTGAGTTTATAAATGTGCTTATGTTATTTGAATCTGTTTTATTTCC
>JBBPBX010025872.1:0-10000 GCA_038048925.1 Garcialebias charrua
GCTCCTCTTCCTCCTGCTCCTCCTCCTCCTCCTCCTCCTCCTCCTCCTCCTCCTCAGTCTACAGTGCTCACAGAACTAGAAACTGAATAAATGTGTTTCTGCTGCAACTGCTGCCCCAGAAACCGTCAACAGAACTCAGGAATATTAAAATGACACTTTAGGGTTTGAACTGTAGAAGGAGGGGTAACCAAGATGAGAGCTGCCAGTGGCTCATCATGGTCACCATGGTAACCACACGTGTCTCTCAATCCCTGACTGCCAAGTTAGTGAGAGGCAGAAAGAAAATGCAGCCTGAAAAATAAGCCTCATTCAAGCAGCTGCTGTGTGAATACTGTGGATTGTAGACATTTTTGAAGCATCCTTGGCAGACGAGTCACACATGAACCACTAAATAATTATGTTTATGGAAGGTTCTGCAGCTAACGCACACCAAACATTTATCAGTTGTTTTACGCTCGATGTCCTTTCAGACTCAAACTCTCAGGGGATTACGAGACCGAGGCACTGACCGCTGAGCCACCGCAGCTGCAAAATATTTGAACAGAGAAAGAACTAGAAACTGAAGCTTGAGCGCTGAATGCTTTTTCTGAAATTTGTTAAAGAATGTGTTTGAAGTGTGATGGTTAAAACATGCAGGACCTAGCTAAAAGTTAACTATGCTAAAGAGCAGTTTAACTCAGCAAAACAAGAAAAAGTAACATGAAATGACAAAAATGAAGCAGGACGTAAAGAGAAGAATGTTTTAGAAAGAATATGTGACGTCATGGCCGGGGGGGGGGGGGGTTGAAGACCAGAAGGCGCAGGTTTAAACCTAAAACTGGATTTAACACGTGAAACAAACCAAAGTGAAGACAACAGGACTGACCAGGAGAAGCTAAGTGGTGACCTATGAACACAAGTGTTTATCTGCAAGGAGCTAATTGTTGGGTGAACAGGTGAGCACAGGTGAACACAAGTGAGTACAGGTGAGCACAGGTGAGTACAGGTGAGCACAGGTGAGTACAGGTGAACACAGGTGAGTACAGGTGAACACAGGTGAGTACAGGTGAGCACAGGTGAACACAAGTGAGTACAGGTGAACACAGGTGAGTACAGGTGAACACAGGTGAGTACAGGTGAGCACAGGTGAGCACAGGTGAGTACAGGTGAGTACAGGTGAGCACAGGTGAGTACAGGTGAACACAGGTGAGTACAGGTGAACACAGGTGAGTATAGGTGAACACAAGTGAGTACAGGTGAACACAAGTGAGTACAGGTGAGCACAGGTGAGCACAGGTGAGCACAGGTGAACACAGGTGAGTACAGGTGAACACAGGTGAGTACAGGTGAACACAGGTGAGTACAGGTGAACACAAGTGAGTACAGGTGAACACAAGTGAGTACAGGTGAACACAGGTGAGTACAGGTGAGTACAGGTGAGTACAGGTGAGCACAGGTGAGTACAGGTGAACACAGGTGAGTACAGGTGAACACAGGTGAGTACAGGTGAACACAAGTGAGTACAGGTGAACACAAGTGAGTACAGGTGAACACAAGTGAGTACAGGTGAACACAAGTGAGTACAGGTGAGCACAGGTGAGCACAGGTGAGCACAGGTGAGCACAGGTGAGCACAAGTGAGCACAGGTGAACACAAGTGAGTACAGGTGAACACAAGTGAGTACAGGTGAACACAAGTGAGTACAGGTGAACACAAGTGAGTACAGGTGAACACAGGTGAGTACAGGTGAGCACAGGTGAGTACAGGTGAGCACAGGTGAGTACAGGTGAACACAGGTGAGTGGCGAGCTGAAACAGAGCTCGCTTACTGAACACAGAAACACAAAAATCAACCTGGAACAAACGGACAAGAGAAGATCCAAACCAGAACCGACAACAAATCCACAACATGTACAAGGTCCCAAAGGATTTCAACTGGCATTTATATTAGAATAAAGTTTTCAAGTTTCAAACCAAAAACAACAAATTGAGGTAAGACATGAAACCTGATGGAGCTGAACTGGTTTTAAAATAAAACACATTCTGTGGAAGTGGTTTGATTAAAATAAAAAACAGCAGAAGAGCTGGAAGACCATGAGGGGTCTTCAGAGCCTCAAAGACCTCTTCTTGGACCACAGCGTGACTCTGGGCCAGACTTTGGACTAGAGTTGCATTCGGTCCCAACAAATCCGACCCGGCCCGGCCCCAGCCCGTAGCCATCATTTCTGAACCCCATCTGATTTAACGAATTAACAATAATTACAAAACCTGAAAAATGCTCCAACGCTTTTAATTAAACTTTGATAAAGTAGCCCCTCGTTACTTCGTGGTTCATTTTTCGTGGATTCACTATATCACAGTTTTTCAAAGTAAGATTGGACGTGACAACATTGGCTGATTGATAGATCAGAGTCAGAGTCAGAGTCAGAGAGTCTTTATTGTCATTTGCACCGCATGTGGTACATGTGATGAAAACGAGATTATGTACACGAGGTCCCAGTTACATCCAACAACAAATGAAAGAGAAAAACAGTAATAACATCTAGAATTAACTAAGAAAAACATCAACTAGTAATACACTAAGCCTAATATAGTGGGAATAAACAGCAGCACGAACATGAGTTTGTATGAGCAGATGGTCACAGATGAACACAGCAACAAGAAAACAGATCAGCATCAGCATGATGTGATATTTTGCAGTGTTTATTTTTTATTTTTATTTATTCATGAGTCTAACAGCCTCAGGGTAGAAGCTGTTCCTCAGTCTAGTGGTTCTACACTTGATGCTCCTCAACCTCCGTCCTGAGGGGAGTGGGGCAAAGAGTGAGTGTGCTGGATGAGTGAGGTCTTTCATGATGCAGGTGGCTCTTTTCCTGCATCTGGAGGTGTAAATGTCTGTGATGGTGGGGAGACTGACTCCAACAGACTTCTGTGCAGCCTTCACCACTCTCTGCAGAGCTTTCCTCTCTTCAACTGTGCAGCCTCCATGCCACACGTTGATGCTGGAGCACAGGACGCTCTCCACTGCACACCTGTAGAAGGAGGTGAGGACTGGGCTGCTCAGACCAGCTCGTCTCAGCCGTCTGAGGAAGTAGAGTCTCTGATGACCTTTCTTGATCAGGCTGGTGGTGTTGTTGCTCCAGCTGAGGTTATCATTCAAGTGTACACCCAAGTATTTGTAGCTGGAGACCACTTCCACTGCAGACCCACCTATTTTCAGTGGGGCATGGGTGTGTTTGTTCCTTCTGAAGTCCACAATCATCTCCTTTGTCTTCTTCACATTCATGTGAAGATTATTCTCTTTGCACCAGCTCTCCAGGTGTTCCACCTCCTGTCTGTAGCTGGACTCATCATTGTTTGTGATGCATCCCACCACCGCTGTATCATCTGCAAACTTAACAATATGACAGCCTGGAAGTGTGGCTGTACAATCATATGTGAGCAGAGTGAACAGAAGGGGGCTCAGCACACATCCCTGAGGAGAGCCAGTGCTGAGGGTTATGGTGGAGGAGGAGAAGTTGTGGATCTTCACGGACTGTGGTCTGTCTGTTAAGAAGTCTAGTACCCAGTTACAAATAGAGGGGCTTAGTCCAAGTGTAGATAGTTTGTCTATCAGAGTTTGGGGGATCATGGTGTTGAAGGCAGATGTGAAGTCCACAAAGAGCAGACGCACGTATGAGTCTTTCTGATCCAGGTGGGTGAGAGCAGTGTGGACCACGGAAGAAATGGCGTCCTCTGTTGATCGGTTCTCACGGTATGCGTATTGATGAGGGTCCTCATTGATGTTGACGGTTGCCTTGATGTGGGACATGACCAGTTTCTCAAAACATTTAGCGACTATCGGGGTGAGGGCCACCGGTCTATAGTCATTCAGACCAGTCACTGTGGAGCTCTTTGGGACTGGGATGATGGTCGCGGTCTTCAGGCAGGTGGGAACTAACTCCAGTGCAAGTGAGGTGGTGAAGATGTCAGCCAGCACCTCACAGAGCTGGTCCGCACATTCCTTCAGAACTTTCCCTGGGATGTTGTCTGGTCCGGTTGCTTTATGAGGATTAATCTTTCTGAGACTGCCTCTCACTTCTGCTGCGGTCACTCTGAGATGCTCTTCATCTGGTGATGAGGTGAGTCTGGTGCTAGCTGGTCTGTTTGGATCATCAAAACGTGCATAAAACTTATTGAGGGCATCAGGCAGAGATGGGTCCCTGGGGCATTGTTTGTTCTTGCCTTTGTAATCTGTTATGCATTTAATACCCTTCCACATGCTCCGTGGGTCTTGTGAGGTGAACTGTCCCTCGATCCTCTGTGCATACGTGGCCTTGGCCTTCTTAATGCCTTCCCCCAGTTCTTTCCTGCTCTTTCTCAGCTCCTCTTTATCTCCGGACTTGAATGCAGTGTCCCTGGCTGCTAGCAAGGCGTGAACTTCTTTATTTAACCAGGGTTTTCGGTTCGGGTAAGATTTAACATATTTTTTTATGGATACATTTTCAGAGCATGTACTGATGTAGCCCAGGACTGAGGAAGCATAGAGTTCCAGGTCAACTGAGCTCCCTTCAGTAGCTGCCTCCCTGAAAACAGACCAGTTTGTCTTCTCAAAACAGTCTCTCAGCATGGAGGTGCTGCCTTGAGGCCAGATTCTTATCTCTCTTTGTTCCGGCTTGGAGCGCCTGAGTGGGAGGAGCTGTCTTGGGGCCAGGATCAAAGAGCAGTGATTGGAAGCTCCGAGCGCTGGGCGTGTCTTCGCCGTGTACGCCCCCTTTACATTAGTGTAGACTTGGTCAAGCGTTTTATCTCCTCTCGTTGCTGTGAAGACGTGCTTATTGAAGGCTGGGAGGGAGACTTGAAGATCTACGTGATTGACGTCTCCGCAAACAATGAAGAGCCCCTCAGGATATTTACACTGCAGCGAGGTGAGTAAGTCATGAATTTCTCCCTGGGCGTCATTAGCATTAGCATCGGGTGCTATGTAAATAACTGATATTAAAATCATAGCATGGTTGCGAGGAAGATAATGCGGCCGGTACCTTACTGTGATCAACTCGACGGCAGCTGAACAAAGCCTTTTGATCACGGAACAGTTCGTGCACCAGTCTTTGTTCACGTAAATACAAACACCACCGCCTCGTGTTTTTCCCGTAGTCTCGGTGCACCGGTCTGTTCTGAAAAAGAGTCTGTTATCCAGCTCATAAACAGAGTCCGGTGTATCCTCAGAGATCCACGTTTCCGTGAGGCAGAGCACGGAGCACCTTCTCATCTCCTCCGACGTGGTCACTCTCAAACGAAGTAGATCCATTTTGTTGTCCAGCGAGCGGACGTTAGACAGAAAAAGAGCCGGCATCGGGGGTCTACCGGTTTTAGCGTCTGCCCGCAGTCTCGTCATAATTCCTGCTCGGCAACCCCTCTTCTTTCCTCGGGAGCACCTCTTCCTTTTCTTTCCCCTGGAGCGCGTCTGCTTCCAGAAGGATGTTCTTAACAGCTCCAATCTTCCGAGCTCTGATTTGAGTTCGTTGCTGATTTCAGCTGTGCCCTGTGGTAAATCCGCTCCGATTCTTAACAGTTCAGTTCGGCTATAATTCACCCGAAAAAAACGCGCAGAGTCAGGTACAAAAACACTATTAAAATTACTAAAAACTAGGGATGAACCGGGAGCTCGTGAAGCTGTGGCTGCTCTGAGCGCAGCCATCTTACATGAAGAGCCATGGATTGTTTATTTAAAATGTTACAGTATAAAGCGAAGCGTCAAAACACATTAAATGCTTCTGCCTGCATTCTGCATTATTTAGACACAGACCCTGTTCTGACATGTCGGATATGTTGGGATCTCACCTGTTTGGGTCGTTGGCCACGTGCATCCGCTGAGTGCAGCTGAATCTTTTTTAAATGACCCCACCACCTTGTAAAGGAAAGAACAAAGATGGCTCATTTGTTTGAATGTCCTTCTTTACCTTAACTGAACTTTATTTTACCTCTTTCAAGGCTGGTCAGCGCACCGTCAAATGGCCTCGAGCGGCAGGTGAAAGTATGGCAAGTCATGATAACATATAATCGTATTGTCGGCCATGCACGCCCGCTGACGCAATAAAAACCCTGACACCGGCCTGACCTGCACATTAAGCACATTATCATGGCCCAGGCTGGCCCTAATCAGGGTCGGGCTGGGCCGGGTTCGGGTTAGAACTGACAGCTCTACTTTGGACCACAGTGAGACTCTGGTACAGTCTTTGGACCACAGTGTCATAGTCTGTCCCTTGTCATAGTCTTGTCTTTGTCTCGGGATTATCCTTCAATGGTGTCTTGTTCTGCCCCCCGTCCTCCAGTTATTTAGTAAGTATGCTGCCCCATCAGCGTTTTCTTTGTTTTGTTTTTTGCAAATAAATACTTTTGGATTTTTTCACGTACCTCCTGTCATCCTCCTGCAATTGGGTTCAACACTCCCGATGGCAAACGTGAAACACAGTGAGAATCTGGGCCGATCTTTAGACCACAGTGTGACTCTGGTCCAATCTTTAGACCACAGTGTGACTCTGGTCTAGTCTTTAGACCGCAGTGTGACTCTGGTCCAGTCTTTAGACCACAGTGTGACTCTGGTGCAATCTTTAGGCCACAGTGTGACTCTGGTCCAGTCTTTAGACCACAGTGTGACTCTGGTCCAATCTTTAGACCACAGTGTGACTCTGGTCCAGTCTTTAGACCACAGTGTGACTCTGGTCCAGTCTTTAGACCACAGTGTGACTCTGGTCCAGTCTTTAGACCACAGTGTGACTCTGGTCCAGTCTTTAGACCACAGTGTGACTCTGGTCCAGTCTTTAGACCACAGTGTGACTCTGGTCCAGTCTTTAGACCACAGTGTGATCTGGTCCAGTCTTTAGACCACAGTGTGACTCTGGTCCAGTCTTTAGACCACAGTGTGACTCTGGTCCAATCTTTAGACCACAGTGTGACTATGGTCCAGTCTTTAGACCACAGTATGAGTCTGGTCCAGTCTTTAGACCACAGTGTGACTCTGGTCCAGTCTTTAGACCACAGTGTGACTCTGGTCCAATCTTTAGACCACAGTGTGACTCTGGTCCAGTCTTTAGACCACAGTGTGACTCTGGTCCAGTCTTTAGACCACAGTGTGACTCTGGTCCAGTCTTTAGACCACAGTGTGACTATGGTCCAATCTTTAGACCACAGTGTGACTATGGTCCAATCTTTAGACCACAGTGTGACTCTGGTCCAGTCTTTAGACCACAGTGTGACTCTGGTCCAATCTTTAGACCACAGTGTGACTCTGGTCCAGTCTTTAGACCACAGTGTGACTCTGGTCCAGTCTTTAGACCACAGTGTGACTCTGGTCCAGTCTTTAGACCACAGTGTGACTCTGGTCCAGTCTTTAGACCACAGTGTGACTCTGGTCCAGTCTTAAGACGACAGTGTGACTATGGTCCAGTCTTTAGACCACAGTGTGACTCTGGTCCAGTCTTTAGACCACAGTGTGACTCTGGTCCAGTCTTAAGACGACAGTGTGACTATGGTCCAGTCTTTAGACCACAGTGTGACTCTGGGCCAATCTTTAGACCACAGTATGATTCTGGTCCAGTCTTTAGACCACAGTGTGACTCTGGTCCAATCTTTAGACCACAGTGTGACTATGGTCCAATCTTTAGACCACAGTGTGACTCTGGTCCAATCTTTAGACCACAGTGTGACTCTGGTCCAGTCTTTAGACCACAGTGTGACTCTGGTCCAATCTTTAGACCACAGTGTGACTCTGGTCCAGTCTTTAGACCACAGTGTGACTCTGGTCCAGTCTTTAGACCACAGTGTGACTCTGGTCCAGTCTTTAGACCACAGTGTGACTCTGGTCCAGTCTTTAGACCACAGTGTGACTCTGGTCCAGTCTTTAGACCACAGTGTGACTCTGGTCCAGTCTTTAGACCACAGTGTGACTCTGGTCCAGTCTTTAGACCACAGTGTGACTCTGGTCCAGTCTTTAGACCACAGTGTGACTCTGGTCCAGTCTTTAGACCACAGTGTGACTCTGGTCCAGTCTTTAATAATAATAATAATAATAATAATAATAATAATAATAATAATGAATTCAATTTATAACGCACTTTTCATTAATGAAAATCTCAAAGTGCTACAAGGTGCAACATAATTAAATATCAATAAAACAAGTAAAAAAACAAGTAAAATCAATAACAATATCAACTAAGATCAAAAGTAGAATCATGAGGAGGTAGAGTATGCTCGGTCGAAAAGAAAGGTCTTCAAGCCGCTCTTAAAGTCAACCACAGACTGTGGGGCTCTCAGACAGTCAGGAAGAGAGTTCCACAGGCGGGGGGCAGCCACACTGAAAGCCCGGTCTCCCATGGTCCTTAATTTGGTTCTCGGAATGTGAAGGAGATTACTGTTCTGTGACCGCAGCGACCGGGTGGATGAGTATGGAATAAGAATATCCTTCAGATAATCTGGTGAAGCTCCATGTAAGCATTGATGTGTAATGAGAGCAGTTTTGTACTGAATTCTGTAGGTGACAGGAAGCCAATGAAGGTTATGGAGAATGGGCGTAATATGTTCAAATTTACGAACTCTCAACAAGATCCTTGCTGCACTGTTTTGAATATATTGAAGTTTTTGTAGGTTTTTGGCAGGGATTCCAATAAACAGGGAGTTGCAGTAGTCGAGCCTGGAGGAGACAAAAGCATGGACGAGCTTCTCAGCATCGGAAAAAGTTAGGGATGGGCGAAGTCTGGAGATGTTTCGAAGATGGAAGAAGCAAGTTTTAAACAGAAGCTTAATGTGATTTTCAAATGTAAGATGAGAGTCCATTTTTATTCCAAGATTAGTAACAGAGGTGGAGAGGGGGATGTCTTGTCCAGAAAAGGAAAGTGTTGTTATAGGAGATGTTTGTACCTGGTGAGGGGTGCCAATCAGTATGGCCTCAGTCTTGGAGCAGTTTAATTGAAGAAAGTTCTGATTCATCCATGCCCTAATTGCCTCCAGGCAGGCAGAGAGGGCAGTGAGTGAAGATGGAGATGACAAGGTGGAAGATGAGGATGCTCCAGTCCTGATGTAAAGCTGTGTATCGTCGGCATAACAGTGAAAAGAAATGTTGAACTGATTAATAATTTGGCCTAAAGGCAGCATGTAAAGAGAAAACAACAGGGGCCCCAGAACCGACCCCTGAGGGACACCACAGGAGACACAGACTGTCTGGGACGTGGCGTTGCCAAGACTAACGCATTCCAGCCTATTGGAGAGAAAGATTTGAACCAGTCCAGGACGGTGTCACAGAGACCGACCTCCACATGAAGACGGTGGTAGAGGACACTATGATCCACAGTGTCGAAGGCCGCAGTGATGTCAAGGAGGACAAGGATGGAGGGAGAGCCAGTGTCAGCAGCCAAGAGGACATCATTGGTAACTCTCAGCAATGCAGTCTCTGTACTGTGAGCTGCTCTGAATCCAGACTGGAACTTCTCATACAGGGAGTGTTGTTGTAGGTGGTCCTGCAGCTGAGCAGCAACAGCTTTTTCCAGCACTTTAGACAGAAAAGGGAGGTGTGAAATTGGGCGGTAATTAGAAAAAATGTCGGGATCCAAATTAGATTTTTTCAGAAGAGGCCTAATGATGGCAGTTTTTAGAGGCAGTGGAACATGACCAGATTGTAGAGACTGATTTATTATTTGAGTGATTAGTGGGCCTATTGCAGAGTGATTGGTTTTTATGAGAGACGAGGGGAAAGGATCCAGGGCGCAGGATGAAGGCTTCATTTTCTTGATGATGGCCTCCACCTCACTCTGAACAACTTCGTCAAAGCTGTTTAGGGTCCCAGAATGCAGACGGGTAGGTGGCACACTGAAAACTTTAGACCACAGTGTGACTCTGGTCCAGTCTTTAGACTGCAGTGTGACTCTGGTCCAGTCTTTAGACCACAGTGTGACTCTGGTCCAATCTATAGACCACAGTGTGACTCTGGTCCAGTCTTTAGACCACAGTGTGACTCTGGTCCAATCTTTAGACCATAGTGTAACTCT
>JBBPBX010025872.1:19167-31939 GCA_038048925.1 Garcialebias charrua
CAGTTGCTA
This sequence comes from Garcialebias charrua, assembly GCA_038048925.1. Classification (NCBI taxonomy): domain Eukaryota; kingdom Metazoa; phylum Chordata; class Actinopteri; order Cyprinodontiformes; family Rivulidae; genus Garcialebias; species Garcialebias charrua. Next base: position 19,177 of record JBBPBX010025872.1, read on the forward strand.
AGGCTTTCCAGTTACTGCAATCCGCTTTTGACATCATCCAGTCAGATTTGTTCCGTCTCAAACTTGTCCTAAATGCTGATAAAACAAAAGGGATGTTTTTTTCAAATAGGAAGGCGGTTCCAGCAGATCCTCCTCTGATTTTATCTTCAAATGGTGTCCCTATTGAGTTTGTTGATTCCTATAAATATCTGGGTATCCTGATCGATTCACATCTCTCTTTTAAACTCCACGTGGAAAACCTAGTGAAGAAACTGAAAGTTAAACTGGGTTTCTTTTTCAGAAACAGATCATGTCTATCACTGAATGTTAGGAAACGCCTTGTGTCTGTGACTTTCCTTCCCTCCATTGATTACGGTGACATTCTCTACATGAATGCTCCTACAAGCACCCTGCGGATGTTGGATGTTGTCTATCATGGTGCACTAAGATTCATAACTGGTTGTGATTATCGTACCCACCACTGCACCCTGTATTCACTGGTTAACTGGACATCATTAACCTCACGCAGACTCTTCCACTGGTACATTTTCATCTTTAAATCACTTCTTGGTCTGCTGCCCTCATACATCTCCTCCTACATGTCTTTGCGTGAGTGCAGCTACAGTGTGCGCTCTCAGGACATGATTACCTGCAGTGTTCCGTCAGTGAGGACTGAACTTGGAAAAAGGGCCTTCTCCTACTCCGCTCCTGCTTCATGGAATATCTTACAAAAAGATCTGAAGCTCTCGACCTTGACTTCTCTAAATGGTTTTCAGAATCTGTTGGAATCCTGGCAAAAACCAATGCAGATTTGTTCCTGTCTTTGATTTTATACGTCTACCTTATAATGTTTTGCTAGTTTTTTGATACTTTGTTAAAAAAAAAAAACTTTCTTTTGTTTTTTTCTCTCTTTTGTTTTCTATTGTTTATTGTTTGTTTGTTTATTGTTTAAGGAAATTCTACCACTGCTGTTCATTGTTCTTTAGTTTTAGCAGGTCGCTTTCATAAATGAGCCCATGAGGTTCAAAAGATTTACCTGACTAAATAAAGGTTGAATGAATGAATGAATGAACCACCCCAGTCTGCCAATCCAAGGGAACTGCCCCCGATGTCCACGCAATATTGCAGAGTCGCGTAAGCCAACACAACCCTACAACATCCAGAGCCCTAAGGAACTCCGGGCGAATCTCATCCACCCCCGGAGCCTTGCCACCGCGGAGCTTTTTAACCACCTCGGCGACCTCAGCACCAGAGATCGGAGAACCCGACCCAAAGTCCCCAGGCTCTGCTTCCTCAGTGGAAGACGTGCCAGTAGGATTGAGGAGGTCTTCGAAGTATTCCGCCCACCGACTCACAACATCCCGAGTTGAGGTCAGCAGCACGCCACCCCCACCATAAATGGTGTTGGTCGCGTACCTCTTTCCCCCCCTGAGACGCCGGATGGTGGACCAGAATCGCCTCGAAGCCGTACGGAAGTCATTCTCCATGGCCTCTCCGAACTCCTCCCACGCCCGAGTTTTTGCCTCAGCAACCACCCGAGCCGCATGCCGCTTGGACTGCCGGTACCTATCAGCTGCTTCCGGGGTCCCACAAGCCAAAAAGGCCCAATAGGACTCCTTCTTCAGCCTGACAGCATCCCTCACTGCCGGTGTCCACCACCGGGTTCGAGGGTTGCCACCACGACAGGCACCAACAACCTTGCGGCCACAGCTCCGATAAGCTGCCTCGACAATAGAGGCGCGGAACACGGCCCACTCGGACTCCATGTCCCCCGCCTCCCTTGGAACGTGTTCAAGCATCCGCAGTGAAGCGGGCGCTGTACCGGTCTGTCGTGGTGAAGAGAGAGCTGAGTCAAAAGGCAAAGCTCTCAATTTACCGATCGATCTACGTTCCCACCCTCATCTATGGTCATGAGCTTTGGGTTATGACCGAAAGAACAAGATCTCGGATACAAGCGGCTGAAATGAGTTTTCTCCGCAGGGTGGCTGGACTCTCCCTTAGAGATAGGGTGAGAAGCTCAGTCATCCGGGAGGGACTCGGAGTAGAGCCGCTGCTTCTCCACATCGAGAGGAGCCAGTTGAGGTGGCTCGGGCATCTGGTTAGGATGCCTCCTGGACGCCTCCCTGGTGAGGTGTTCCGGGCATGTCCCACCGGGAGGAGACCCAGAGGAAGACCCAGGACACGCTGGAGGGACTATGTTTCTCGGCTGGCCTGGGAACGCCTTGGGATTCCCCCAGAGGAGCTGCTCCAAGTGGCTGGGGAGAGGGAAGTCTGGGCCTCCCTACTTAGGCTGCTACCCCCGCGACCCGGCCCCGGATAAGCAGAAGAAGATGGATGGATGGATGGATGACAGGAACACAGCTAAAACTATTGTTGTTTGTATAACAACCAATAAAGTTTAGTTTTGTGTTTGTTTTGGTCAAAGCTTGAAAGAGCCGCTACAGAGGGACCAAAGAGCCACATGTGGCTCCAGAGCAGCAGGTTGCCGCAGGTTGCAGACCCCTGATCTAGAACATTAAACACTTAACTAAAAGTTGTAGTATTTTGTTAACAATTTAGTTTTGATCATTTTTAAACATCAGCACAGAGTTTACATTTTTAACATGATTTCCCAAAACATTCCACAATTCAACTCCCTGTATTGAAATAAATTGTCCCTTCAAACTAGTTCTATACCTTGGCTTTGCAAAAATGTCAGTTCCCTTTAGACTGTAGCAGCTTTCTCTCTTAACAAAATACATTTGAACATTTGAGGGTTCTATTACTAACAAAATATTATAGTCCACCAAATCATTAAACTTCAGTACTTTGAGTTGTTTAAATAATATATTATATGACATTAAGGCTTTCTTGTAATAATTCTCACAGCTCTTTTCTGTAAAATAAAAATAGATTTTGTTATAGTTTAATTTAATTTATAAGTAAAAGTAAGACTAAAATAATTTTTTCTCCAAATTAAATGTGCTTTTTTGTGTGCTACAGTTTGTATGTGTAAAGATTGCTGATATGAGATTTTAAACACAACCCGTTAACTGCTGCCAATCAAATGGTGAATAAACTACTCTGTAGGGTTCATGTATTATAAAAGAAGAAAATAACGCTATCCAAAGTATCCAAAGCACTGAAGGCAGACAGAAGCCAAAATGTGGAGAACATTTTTTGTCTGTTTTCTATTATACATATGGAAAAAAACTGCACAGTGCCTCACCAGCCATGAACCTCACCGCACGTCATTGTCACAGAATATGGTGTAACACCGTTTCGCAACGCGCTCCAAACAGGAAGTTGATTCATTTTCTATTCTGTAACTACAACGTGATGACATCACTACAAATACTCGACGTGAAATTAAAAATCTCAATAGAGGTCATAGGAATCTTTGGTTGACTTCAACTGACCTCCCGGAAAACCAGAGGTCCCCCTTCCTCCAGTAACCGATAGAGCCGACGGGACTCTTCGGGAGAGCCCTGGAACGCATCCAAGCTAGGCTGGAACAAAGACGCAAACAGGCGGAAGCCCTCCGAGAGGGGCTGCCGAGGAAAAGCTTTGCATCCCCAAAGGAAGACATGCGTCGCCCCCCACGGAAGAGACCTGCTGGCAAAAGTGAGACTTTCCAGTATCGGCCAAGGGCCTCTTCAATGACCCCATGTGGAAAGCAGATTCGGGCCTGATGAAACAGGACGAATTAATAATTTTACAGGTTTGCCCGCCCACGCGGTACGGGAACCTGAGCTTTTGAGCCCAGTCTCCACTTGTAAAACACTACAAGGAGCTAGTGACATGTGTACGCGCCCTAAACATGACTCGCCTACTGTATGTGTAATCAAAACAAACACTGTTTCATGCATGTACAAAAATAAAAGTACCAAAGCACAGACTACCCTGGTTCTTGACTCGAGTCCCACTTTCATAAAACACAAACCACGTGGTCAAACTATGAACCACAGCAAGATAGAAGCAAGATATAGCTCTGCCTGAGACAGTCAGATATCACGATATCTTCTGTTGGGCTGACCAGCCTGCTCAAGAGAGCACGAGAGGGGTCAAAGGCCACCCCTCCCGCACTCAAACATGACGAGCAACAATTGGAAATGCCCTCCAGGCTCATGGCGTACGCGCAGGCCTGGAGGGCGTGTCTACCAAACGAATGGGTCATGACGACTATATGTCATGTGCTCAAGCTGCAGTTCACCAGGAGACCGTCCCCATTCACAGGGGTTCTGCAATCAAACATTAACCCTGCTCGCGCACACGTGCTAAGGGAGGAAGTATTGACGATGTTGCAGAAGGGAGTAATAAGTTTGGTCCCGAAACGCAAACTATGCTCCGACCACTACAGCAAGTACTTCCTGGTGCCCAAAAAGGATCATTCCCTGAGACCGATCCTGGATCTCAGGACTCTGAACAAGAGAATAAAAACTTTTAAGTTCAAGATGCTTACACTACGGTAGGTTCTCCGGTCTGTGAGACCAAGAGACTACGCATGTACACTGGATTTGAAAGATGCCTATTTCCATGTAGGCGTGTGGAGGAAACACAGAAAATTCCTCCGTTTTGCTTTCGAGGGAAAGACTTATGAATTCAAAGCCTTACCCTTCGGTTTGAAGACGGCTCCTCGTACATTTACTAAATATCTGGACATAGCCCTGACCCCCCTTAGGAATCAAGGTATCAGGGTTATGAACTACCTGGATGACCTCCTGATTCTGGCTTGAAGCAGAATACAGGCCCAGTCACACTCCTACAGGGTGATCTCTCACCTGGAGTCTCTCGGTTTTGTCATAAACCTACAAAAGAGTGACCTAACTCCATCACGGGTTACCGTATTTCTGGGAGTACAGATCGACACCGTCCGGTATAAAGCATGGCTCTCAAAGGAACGAGTTTCCTCAATTTGTCATTGCCTGGCAAAATTTAAACTGGATCAGCGGGTTCCCATGAAAACGTGCCAACGCCTTTTAGGCCTCTTGGCGGCAGCCATAGCCTATGTGCCACACGGATTGCTGAAAATGCGGGCCCTACAAGTATGGCTAAACCAACAGACACAACCCGCCCTGCTTGGTCGAGCAGTAAAGGTTAGAATAGATTCAAAATGCCTGAGAGCCCTGGAACCTTGGAGAGACTTGTCTGTCTTCACGGAAGGGGTCCCGCTGGGTAGGGTGTCATCTCATGTGGTCATCATGACGGACGCCTCCAATACAGGATGGGGGACGATCTACAGAAATCAGAATGCCCGTGGCCTTTGGAAAAAACAGGAGGCGAGATTACATATCAACTTCCTGGAATTGATGGCCGTATTCCTGTCAGTAAAATACTTCTTTGGCAAAGGTCTGATTGCAAGGTAGCATGTCCTGGTGAAATCAGATAACAGGACCACAGTGTCCTTCATCAACAGAGGGAGGGACAAGGTCCTGGGCCCTCCTCGGACTGACGCAGAAGATGCTCACGTGGTGTGCTCCGAGAATCTTGTCACTCAGAACGACTCATGTTCCCGGTGAACTAAATTATGGAGTGGATACCCTCTTGAGAGGGCCTCTCTAGGCATCAGAATGGAGCCTGAACCCACGGGTTGTGGAGCAGGTCTGGTCACGATTTGGGAGAGCCTCAGTGGACTTGTTCGCTTGCAGAGCTAGCTCGCAGTGTGACCTTTACTTCTCTTTGAAGGAAACAGATGCACCGTTGGGAACGGATGCTCTGGCACATGACTGGCCAGCAGGGGTGCTGTACTATGCTTTTCCACCTGTCCCTCTGATCGAGGAGACACTGGAACGTGTATGTCAGGGAGCCCTCTCCCTGATCCTGATAGCCCCCAGGTGGCCGCAGAAACCGTGGTTCCCGGAGTTGATCTCAATGTTATCAGGGATACCATGGCAATTGCCTCCTCACAGGGACCTGCTGACTCAGGCACGTGGGCAGCTTCTACACCCACGTCCGGAGTTGTGGCGGCTTTCAGCCTGGCCTTTGAAGGGAACTGGCTAAGGGCCTAAGGCTTTGATTGCTTTATCCCAAAACGAACAGCAACAACATACACAAGGGTGTCCCTTGGTGTTTATGTTTGCTTAGGAGATGTTTCAATGGAGGGGTTCCCCTCTTCTTTAACGGGTCTCCGACATCAGGATGGGCTCCACTTGTCAGTCGTGCCCCTTGTACAGATAATAAAAAGGAGATGATGATTAATCACACTAGTGGAGCACGCTTATGCTGTCTCTAGTTGGTGTTTCATCTATGTGCCCGGTGGTAACATCAAGCTGATGTTTCTACATGAGGCACTTTTTCTTCCCGGACTATGCTCTCTGCATACCTTGAAGAGAGCAGCTGGGAGATGCCTGCCGTATTGAGGCAGATGTTCTCACATGCATTTTGCTGAGCATTTCAAGGCGTGAATGAATTACGTTCCCATAGCAATATGTTGCACTGAGTGACATGACTGATAAGGGAACTGAAAGTTATGCACCATAACTCATGTTCCCTGAAGGAAGGGAACGAGGTGCAACATACCTGGTCCTTTTCAATGCTGAAAGCTTGGTGAAGTGCATTTTGGAGAATGATGATGGGTGTCAGCAGCTTAAATACCCAGAGGGAGAGGACTCTGGCGTGACGTTGACGCCCCTGCCGTAAAGGCATGAATGTATTCCTTAAGGTAATCGCATGGGGGTGCAATTTCCCATAGCAATATGTTGCACCTTGTTCCCTTCCTTCAGGGAACATGAGTTATGTTGCATAGCTTTCAGATTTTGACGTAAGTCGGAAAACGCATATACACTGGTTGCCCCATTTACACGTACATGTACGGTACTGTACAGTTACCAAGCACTTAGCCTATCCTAACACAGTACCCTACATAATTATCAAAAAACACATACAGTACATTTGGAGCCATAATGAAGGAAAAAAGAGTTAATTTCTTACTGGGAGCTGGTGAATTCTTCCTCCGTCTGTTAGCATGTTAGGTCGTTGTACCTCTGAGCTCTGAAGCTTCCTGCTGCTTCACACAGTCCACAGCAGTTACAGCAAGTTCTGTTAGCATGTTAGCTTGTTGCACTTCCGAGCTCTGAAGCTTCCTGCTGCTTCACGCGGTCCACAGCGGTTACAGCATGGTCTGTTAGCATGTTAGCTCGTTGCACCTCCGGTCCAGCTCACTGTTTCTGCCATCTCCACCTCCGTGCACCTTTGGTTTATGACATAAAACCGCCGTCAGCTCGGTTAATCCGCCATATTCCATTGTAAAACCGCCGTCAACCTCTGTCAAGTAAGGTCTCCACCTCCATTGCTTTGCTGTTTGTGCCGTGAAACTCGATCCAGAGCGGGTCTCTCTCTGTGTTTTTCTGCTGCGTCAAGCTACTGCTACTTCTACCGTCAAACAGGAAGTACAACCGGAACTGGCTTTTCAAAATAATTGTTGTTTTGTTGTTTTTTAATGGGATGCGTGACGTAATCCTGAAACGTCATAACTCGAGGCCGTTGTAACCCAAGGACTACCTGTAATTCCAAATGGTCTGTCCGCTTCCTTTCATTGCTACCCCCCTGTTTGCGCTGCTTCCAGATGTGTATTTTCATATTTAAGCATTTAACCAATCATATTTCAGCCACTATTTGTTGTCAGGGTCAAAAAAATCTGCCTGGAGGCCTTCACAATCAGTTCTGCAAGCCATGCAGCCTAAAATAAATGCGATGAAACTGTTGCTTCAACCAATCAGATTTTGAGTTGGCGACACCAAGGCCCGCTAGCTGGCGTACGTCGTATGTACGGAAATGTCAGCGTATTCACATGCTTTGATTGGATAGTCAAAGAGTGTACTAGCCAGAGCTAGCAAACTGCATCTGTAGCGAGCTGCACAAGCAAAGATAGTGTTGTGTTTATTTAATAGCTAGATGGGTTTTGTGTACAAATAATCAGGATTTTTGGTGAGTAAAATGTTGCTATATTCCTAAATAATATTGCAAATCAGCTGGATTTAAAAAAGAGTTTCGCTATGTCAAGCGTGTGCACTGTGCATGTCTTTAAAATTTAACAAGATAAACATCTTAAAAAATATATTTGTTTGTTGACATTATAGTAAAAGTGTGTCTGAGCTGAACTTTTCCTTTAAAAATGAACGAAATTGTCAAATCAGCTGAATTTAAATAGTTTCGCTTTGACCGGTGGTCACGTGCGCGCACTCTGCGAAAACCTTCATCTCTTTAAAATTTAACAACATTAAACACCTTAAAAATATATTTGTTTGTTGAAAATTATAGCAAAGATGTGTCTGAGCTGAACTTTTCTTTAAGAAATCAATGTAATGGTCAAATCCGCTGGATTTAAATAGTTTCGCTTGTTGGGTCTTCCAAACGTGCGCTCGCATGCTGCGAAAACCTTCACGTCTTTAAAATGTAACAACATAAACACCTTAAAAATATATTTGCTTGCTGACATAGTAAAAGTGTGTCTCAGCTGAACTTTTTTTAATAAATGCACTTTGACGGTTAAAACATGGCAAAATGAAACCGACAAAATAAAGCGGCTTTAAAATTACTACACGCTCACCCGCCCATAATGATGACAGAAACACCTATTTATTTATTTTTATTCAAACTTGTGGAATTCTTCATCCTCTGTGTCGCTGGTGAAGAGTTCTGCCAACTCCTGAGGTAACACCTAGTTCAGACCTCCAGAGAGCAAGAGGTCGTGCTACAACAGAGTGAGTCGGAGCAGAGGAGGCTGCTTTCAGACACATGAGCTGGAAATGCTCGGTGGACCCTAGCGGCCAAAAGCATCAGAAAGTGGTGCTGATCCATTTTTTTTCCGTCAGAACGAATGGGAACGGTCATATCTCATCCAAAAATTGGTCTAAAAATATGGGGAAAATAGTCATTGAGGGTTGGATTGATTCAGACAGAGCACTACTGAAGGCCTAGATGTGAAATGCACGGCCCGCCACTGGTTGTTTGAGTTGTATGAAAGCTTCTTCAGCTTCTTGTATCCTTATCAAAATGTTGTTCAAGTTTCTCATGCCTTGCTCTTTAACCAAATCCCTCAGGGGTTGTGTCAAATCGGTGTATTCAGGAAAATACCCTCTGCTGTACCCTGTTAGGCCCAAAAAGGAAAGCATGTCTTTTACACGTGTTGTTTTGGTGTGTGTCAAGATACTGTACACTGTTTATGAGTTTTGGACATGCTGGTGGTTCCTGCAGATATTATTCGTCCCATGAAAGAGACCTGTTTTCTGCCAATCTGTAATTTATTTTTACTAACTTTAAAGCCATTTTTGTGTAGATGTTCCAACACCAACCTAGTTGCTTCTATACAGATGTTGGGTGTGGGCGTGGCTGGTAACAGGTCGTCCATGTACTGGATCAGTGTTATGTCTCTAGGAAGAGGACAAGACTGCAAGACATCTTTCAAAACCTGATTGAAAATACCTGGAGATCGAGCAAAACCCTGGGGAAGTTGTGTGTAACACCACTGTTATCCTTTGTAGGTGAATGAAAACAGATCTCTACAGCTTTCTGCTAGAGGTAGACAGAAGAAGGTGTTAGCCATGTCAATGTAGGTGTACCATTGTTGGATGGGGTCTAGGGATGAAGTAGATGCATAAGGAGTAGGTACAGGTATTGTAGGTGTTTTCAATATTGCATTAATAGCACGTAGATCATGTGCCATCCTGTATTTACCTGTCCCTTTCTTTTCTACTGGTAGGATATGCATATTCCTCTCTGACTATGAGGGTTCTAACATGCCTTAATGTTACGTGTCCTACGTGTTCTAACATGTCCTTAATTGTGTCTGCAATTCCCTCTTCCACTTATTTTTTATGTGGTTATTGTGAGATCCAAATGGGTACATTTGTATTTACCTGAAAGGTGATTAGGCTGCACTGTGTCTTCCCCGCGTCCGTGGGGGAGGTGGCCCATAAGCCTTCTGGTAGGGAGGCCAACATTTCTACGGCAGAATGATGATCAGTCTTCTCTCTCCCGTGGTCACGAGCCAACAACTTGTGTTCCAGCATCACCTGTTATTCTGTGTGAGAGCTGTGTACGTGTCACAAGAATTTGAAAAGCACAGACCAAGTACTGTCAGTCAGAGTCAGAGTCAGAGTACTGAGATGGAAACCCAGTCCGTAGCTGCCAGGGAACATTTAACCATTCCTCCAAGCTCCTTTGCTTCGTGCTTGGCATGGAGAGAAAGAGATATGTGAGGCACAGCTTCATCACTCATTTGATACTACAGTAATTGTTCCTAAGTTAACTCCACCGCTCCTGCCACCCTAGCCGGGGCCACATAAATGTTTTATGTGTGAATTGTCCAAATCGTACCCTCCAGTTGAGCTGTAAACTCCTCTTGATACCAGTCTGTGTGTCTTCTGTCACAGAAGAGTGTGACATGTGGGAGGTCGGGAGAAGAGACATAGGCGCGTAGACTCAAGATCCAAGGCTTCCATTGTTGGAACAGCTTCAGCAGTGAACTAGAGCAGTCATGTGGCCCCAGTAGATATCAGCATATTCAGGAGCCACTGGTACTGTCCATCACTGTCAAGTACTGTCCATCAGTGCACAGTTCACCATATCGCAAATAGGAGTCCTCTGGGAATTGAACTCTCACCCCTTGTGCCCCGCAGAGTACAGTTGCTCCCAACTTTATCAGTAAGTATCTTCCCATCAAGTTGACTGATGTTGTAGGTGAACTGACAAATGGATGGTGTAATTTTTGTGTTCATATCTGAAACGGTAGTGGTACATTCAAGGGCAGATGTTGCTCTGTCCCTGAGAACCCCGTCAACAACACAGTTTTTGTAGATATGTAGTTGGCAGGAGCTGTAGTGATTGTATAGTAGGTGGCTCCTGTGTCCACCAAGAAGTTCATTTCTTGTCCTCCCACTTTTGCCGGTAGCAAAGTTTCTGTTGTGCCCATGCTACCCTCTTAGTTCTCAGGGATGTGTCAGTAAGTACCAGGAGTGGGAAGGTCTTTCAACTGCAGATACTGCCCAACTGTGTTCAGAGTGGATATTGCTGCTGAGTTGTATGACAACATACCTGGTTGTCCACTGGGTGGTGCTCGTCCTTGTGGTGGGGTTCTGCAATCTTTGGCCTTGTGGCCTGGTCTTCCACAGTTCTAGCAGACGTTAGGAGCAGCTCCTCCATATCCATCTTTTCCCCTTTGTCCCCGCACCATGCCTCCCCATCCCTGGCCACCACCAACATTCCAACCTCTGTTACGACCACAGCCAGCAGACCTGTATTGATTTTGATAGAAAGGAGAAGGAGGAGGAGGGAGAGGGTTTACAGGTTAGGATAAAGGAGAAGGAGGGACTACTCCTCCAGGATATTGATTAGTATATTGTGCTCCAACAAGAGAAGGCGTCGGCTGTGGAACCGTTGCAACTATCACATTATCTGTCTTCTCCTTCTTTTTGTTGCTTTTTGTCTATCTTCCTGTAGCTGTAATGTAAGCAGTTGGTTTTCTAATTCAGCCTTTTCATTGTTTTTATTTTTTTGTTCTTCGTGTATTGTTTGCAAGTGGTGTATTAGATGTCTTTCCCACTTAGCGTAGTCACACCCAGGGAGATCTGGGTTCCGTGTCATCAGTTCTGCCACAGATGTGGGTACTCCTTTCAGGACTGCCTTCCTAAATAATTCAGTTAAATTAGAGGATGTTCCTTTAGGATTTCCTATAGTGTGTCTCATCCACTTTTAAGCCACCAAGGTAATATAATCTTTGGGGTGGACTTGAGGCCATCCATCCATCTATCCATCCATCCATCCATCCATTCTCTTCCGCTTATCCGGGGTTGGGTTGCGGGGGTAGCAGCCTAAGTAAGGAGGCCCAGACTTCCCTCTCCCAGCCACTTGGAGCAGCTCCTCTGGGGGAATCCCAAGGCGTTCCCAGGCCAGCCGAGAAACATAGTCCCTCCAGCGTGTCCTGGGTCTTCCTCTGGGTCTCCTCCCGGTGGGACATGCCCGGAACACCTCACCAGGGAGGCGTCCAGGAGGCATCCTAACCAGATGCCCGAGCCACCTCAACTGGCTCCTCTCGATGTGGAGAAGCAGCGGCTCTACTCCGAGTCCCTCCCGGATGACTGAGCTTCTCACCCTATCTCTAAGGGAGAGTCCAGACACCCTGCGGAGAAAACTCATTTCAGCCGCTTGTATCCGAGATCTCGTTCTTTCGGTCACAACCCAAAGCTCATGACCATAGATGAGGGTGGGAATGTAGATCGATCGGTAAATTGAGAGCTTTGCCTTTTGACTCAGCTCTCTCTTCACCACGACAGACCGGTACAACGCCCGCTTCACTGCTGACGTTGCACCTATCCTGGACTTGAGGCTCCCATTCAAACGTGGGAATTGCTACAGGGATGGATAGTGGAAATTGTTCCCTGATTGCACGTCCTAGTTCAGTTATTACTTGAATTAGTGGAACTTCATTACCCTGTTTACTAATGTGTACTGTTGCTTCTAATTCTCTGGCCACCAGGGGTATCACACATCATCCCAGAATTACTCTAAAGTCCCCTAGGGCTAATGATATCCCACTAGTGAGGCCATTCAGTTCAACTAACCACAGTCTGCCCCTAACAGAGATGCTTGGGAGTTTATCCACCAGAGCACCTGTCTCCCACTGGGAAAGGCACGTATTTCTGGTGACCCCCTGAGGATTGAAGCAAGGGAAAAACATTCTTAGCATCTTCCAGTTTTTTCCCTTGCCATCCGGTCACCATTGTGTGGGTTCTTAGGGAGGAGTGAGCTGGTTATAAGGGCTCCTCCCCTCCTGGGTGACCTAACATGTTTGTCATTTTGTCAATTT
>JBBPBX010025873.1:0-38538 GCA_038048925.1 Garcialebias charrua
ATGGCAACACCTAAACCAGCGCTTATTGGCTGACAGCAAAGTTCATTAGAAACTAGACCAAATGGACTTGATTTATGGGCTTCAACCGGTGGAGGGAAGGTGGCCTCGACTTGGCCACAGCCTATTTCGAAATCAAGGCAGAGAATGAGTGTTTTGTAACTTTCTTATTTGTTTGTTGTAGAGTTTTAAGATGGCCACACTGTGATAACCCACCCGCATCAAGGCGTCTCTGAGCTATACAGAAAACTACCAAGACCATTTAGAACCAAACCGGGTTAAAATTAGAGCAAAGAGAGTTAGACTGGATGATGAAAAAAACTTCTTTAGTACTTCCTGATGCCAGCAGGACCATCTTTTTTGCACTTGTGCCATTTCTGCTACGTCTGTGACAAACAGGCAGTTGTGTTTTTATTGGTGTGTAATGAGACTCATCTGCTCCATCAATAAACGATTACTCCACACAGCTTCACACTAACAGAGCAGGCACGCTAAAACTATACAGGCAGACTTGTAAGCATTTAATGGACTCTTTAGAACAGTCTCAATCCCAACAGTTTATGCATACATGGGACGTTGAATGTAAAAAATACAAAGTAATTAAAGTAGAATGATTAAAGGAGATGTCCTCATACTTGTTATGTTTATGCTACAGGATTGTTCATAATTCTCATTTCATGCTACTTTTTGAGCCACATGTGCAGAATGATGTTATATTCAGTATTTTATTCTGGATGGAGCAGTTTAAAATGACAAAATTCACCTTGACTTTATAGAAGCTTTGGCATTTGATTTAACCACAATTTTCTTGAAGATGTACCTTTTTTTGTCATATAACATGCAAAGGCTCCACCTCCTTTTGTCTCCATGCTTTACTCACTTTGAGCGATTGGATTTGAGCGATAGAGATAAACATGGTGGTATCAATGCTTCAGCTCCTTCCGCTGCACACCGTCAGCAGTGGAGCATATTAAGAAAGGAGCAGTGAAGAGGTGTTGACAGAGAGAAGATGAATGAGAACAAGGGGAGAAACTGAATAAACAAAGATGGATTAAAAAGTGGGCCAGAGAGGGGTGAGGAATAAAAAAAGAGGAGGAACGAGAGCATTAGAGATGATGTTATGTGGAAAGGGTGTTGTCAAGTGAGAATTCAAGTTGGTTGAAAGATGAGCTAAATCTCTTTCAGGGATAGTGTAGCCATTTTTAAGTGATGTTCAGTCAAATACCAGTAGTTGGGCAGCACGGTGGCGCAACTGGTAGAGCTGCTGCCTCTCAGCGAGAAGGTCCAAGGTTCAAATCCCGGTCCGGGGGCCTTTCTGGGTGGAGTTTGCATGTTCTCTCCGTGCATGCGTGGGTTTTCTCCGGGTGCTCCAGTTTCCTCCCACAGTCCAAAAACATGCATGTTAGGTTGATTGGTAACTCTAAAATTGACCCTGGGTGTGAGTGAAACAGGTCCCTCTTGTAAATGAGTCCCCGTGGCTCAACGAGGAGGATAGCCTGTATAAATAAAGGTTGAATGAAAATTATCAATGTTAATACTTTATCAGCTGTAGCATCAGTCCAGAGTATGAAGAAAGAGAAATAGCCTTTGTCTAGCTTAGGCTACTTGCTAATTGTTAGCTAAACTGAAAATGAGACTAACGTATATAAATAAAGGTTGAATGAAAAAAACAAGGGCACTTTTTTTTCAGATTTATAAAACATTGTTCTTTCACACCAGCATGTATTTATTTATTTATTTTACCTGGAAAAACCATTAAAAACCAGTCTCTCATTCGGCTAGCCTTTAGCCTCACCTGGATGAAGGCTTTTCTCTGTGATGGATGTCCTTGCTACTAAGGTACTAACTACTGATAACTGTTTGACCAAACATTTATTCAAAAGTCACTAAACTCTCCCTTTAAACAACCGTTATTTTCACATGCACGAGGCCAGACTTCCCTCTCTCCAGCCACTTAAACCAGCTCCTCTGGGGGAAGACAGCTCCTCACTGTCTGCTCTTTGAATTGAGAAAGCTCCTCGGATGAGAAGCGAAACGTCTTCTGTTACAAATAAAGTCCAGATGTTTCTGTATTGAACACCTTTTTTGATTTTCTCTGGGGGAATCCCAAGGCGTCCCAAGGCCAGCTGAGAAACCTAGTCCCTCCAGCGTGTCCTGGGTCTTGCTTTGGGCCTCCTTCTTGTGTGTCTGGAACATCTCCACAGGGAGGCGTCCAGGAGGCAACCTAACCAGATGCTTGAGTCACCTCAGCTGACTCCTCTCAATATGGAGAAACAGCGGCTCTACTCTGAGTCCCTCCCCGATGACCGAGCTTCCCACCCCTTCTCTAAGGGAGAGCCCAGACACCTCATTTCAGCTACCTGTTTCCGTGATCTTGTTCTTTTGGTCACAACCCAAATCGCATGACCATAGATGAAGGTAGGAACATAGATCGACTGGTAAATTGAGAGCTTCGCCATTTGATTCAGCTCTCTCTTCACCACGACAGACCGGTACAGTACCCGCTTCACTGCTGACATATCTGCACATCGATCTCTTGCTCCATTTTCCCTCATTTGTGAACAAGACTTAAACTCCTCCACTTGGGATAGGACCTCCTCTTTTGCCAACTTTTCCAGCTCAAGACCATGGCCTCTGATTTGGAGGAACTGATCCTCATCCCAGCCGCATCACACTCAGCTGCGAACTGCTCCAGTGAAAAGCTGTAGAATTCCATGTAAATAACTGTACTTAAATGCAACGTTGATGATAATTCAGAGATTTTCAAACTTCTGTTTGACATTTTTGATATTGAAGTTTTTACAGAGCTTTGACTCTGCCAAAGTTGCCCTTTGTCACAGATTCTGTTCATAACTTTTATGGACAGAATTTCTAGGCGCAGCCAAGGTGTTGAGGGGATCCATTTTGGTGGCCTTAGAATGCTTCTCTGTTTTTTGCAGATGATGTGGTCCTATTGGCTTCATCAGATCGTGATCTACAGCTTTCGCTGGAGCGGTTTGCAGCCGAGTGTGATGCGGCCGGGATGAGGATCAGTTCCTCCAAATCCGAGGCCATGGTCTTGAGCCGGAAAAGGGTAGCATGCCCTCTCCGGGTCGGGGAGGAGGTCCTGCCCCAAGTGGAGGAGTTTAAGTATCTCGGGGTCTTGTTCACGAATGAGGGAAAACTGGAGCGTGAGATCGATAGGCGGATAGGTGCAGCATCCGCAGTGAAGCGGGCGCTGTACCGGTCTGTCGTGGTGAAGAGAGAGCTGAGTCAAAAGGCAAAGCTCTCAATTTACCGATCGATCTACGTTCCCACCCTCATCTATGGTCATGAGCTTTGGGTTGTGACCGAAAGAACGAGATCTCGGATACAAGCGGCTGAAATGAGTTTTCTCCGCAGGGTGTCTGGACTCTCCCTTAGAGATAGGGTGAGAAGCTCAGTCATCCGGGAGGGACTCAGAGTAGAGCCGCTGCTTCTCCACATCGAGAGGAGCCAGTTGAGGTGGCTCGGGCATCTGGTTAGGATGCCTCCTGGACGCCTCCCTGGTGAGGTGTTCCGGGCACGTCCCACCGGGAGGAGACCCAGAGGAAGACCCAGAGGAAGACCCAGGACACGCTGGAGGGACTATGGCCCTGTTTACACGGACACTGTGTAGGGGAAACTGATGTTTCGGGTATGTTAATTAGGTGAAAAGTTTTGCGTTGACACGGTCGAATTCTGTGGATACGACTCTCTCCCCCTCCACCCCCCGTCCTCATGATTTCACTGTAGTTACCATGCTGGGCCATTAGATGGCGCTGTGATTTTTGGAACCTTCACTACTGCGCATGCGTGCTGCCTGAGGTAAACAGCAGCCGAGGCAGCCTGCCTCGTCTGCTTTCCTCTCTGGCTAAAATCAGCTAACTACAAGTTGTTGTCAACAAGTTAACAACAAGTTAAAGCTGGAATTTGGATAAGAGTCAACAGATTTGACACCAAGTGGGACCTCTTCATCTAACAAGCTGCACACCAGACGCTGAGTGGACTGTGGACCAGAACCGGACTTTACTCCGTGATAAACAGCTGACTTACAGCAGGTAAATCAACGTTCTTAATATAATGTTTGCTTGTGTTTACTTTGATCACACAACAACTGAGTTTTTTTTATTTATTTATTTATTTCTGCCAGGTGGAGAAGCTGTCGTTGACAGGCTGATGGTTCTGCGGTTCTGATGGGTCCAGATGAACACACAGCAAGAGTCCAGTTCATTAACGTAGTTACAGTTCGGTTCACGTGTTTTAATAGTGTGTTCAGTTTAATTCTCAGTGTTTGTGTTGTAAACTTTGTGGTGCTGAATAAATAAATAAATAAAAAATAAACCTGGTGTCTTCATTTTCACAGCACGTTACGCACTGTTTAAAAAATGTAACGAGTCCAGATAGATACTGTAGTTCAGATAAATTTACATCTCCCACGCCAACATAAATACTGTTTATTATTGTTAAACTGTTATATTTTGCAGCGTGACACGTGAAATGTCAGACTGTCCGCGCATGCGGGCTGCGCGCATGTGGTTGACACAAAAGCTCCACGGGAGATGTTTACATTATCAGCGGGGGGTCAGCGAAAAACTTCCACCTTGAGAGCAGGGTCAGAAAAGTATCGGTGTCAAAGAGGGGGGCCAGCAGCGTCGTGTAGGCGATAAGCAAAGTCGCAAAGAGAAAGTAGCGGTTACACTCAAAATACGCGCCAGTGTAAACTGGCCCTTAATGTTCTTGGAACCCAGTCTGAAAGTCAAAGAATAATTAAAACGATTGAAGAAAAGTGACCAGCGTGCCTGTCTGGGGTTCAATCGTTTCGCGTCCCGGAGGTACGTAAGATTCTTGTGGTCAGTCCAAATGAGAAAAGGTACCTCCGTTCCCTCAAGCCAATGACGCCACTCCTCCAATGCCAACTTTACAGCAAGCAGTTCTCTGTTGCCCACGTCGTAGTTCCTCTCGGTTTGCGACAGTCGACGAGAGTAGAAGGCACAAGGGTGTACCTTGTCGTCCGTGGGTGACCTCTAGGACAGTACAGCGCCCACCCCGGTATCGGATGCATCCACTTTGAGGATGAACTGACGAGCCGGGTCTGGGTGGTAGAGGATGGGTGTGGAGGAGAAAAGAACTTTTAGCTTACCAAAAGCAGAGTTGGCTTCAGGAGTCCACCGAAATGCTGTGCTAGTGGAGGTGAGCTGAGAGAGGGACGCTGCGATGCGGCTGTAGTCCTTGATGAAGCGCCTGTAGAAATTAGCAAAACCTAGGAACCGTTGTAATTGCTTCCTGGTATCCAGAACCGGCCACTCCACCACTGCCTTAGTCTTTTCAGGGTCCGTCCTGTAGTGCCCTTTTCCAAAAATAAACCCCAAAAATGAGACAGAGGAGGCGTGAAAATCACATTTTTCACCTTTAACAAAGAGTTGGTTTTCATAAAGTCTCTGAAGTACCCTCTTGACTTGAGCAACATGTTCTTGCTCGTTCCTGGAGTAGATGAGGATATTGTCCAAATAAACAAACACAAAATCTCCAATAAAATCCCACAACACATTGTTAATCAGTGCCTGGAAGACTGCAGGAGCATTGGTGAGACCAAAAGGCATAACTAAATACTCGAAATGTGCCAAGGGTGTTTTGAAGGCTGTTTTCCACTCATCACCCTCTTTGATCCGAACCAGGTGAGAAGCGTTACGAATATCCAGTTTAGTGAATATGGTAGCGGGTTGTAATTGTTCTTGTACAGAGTTGATTAACGGTAGTGGATATTTGTTTTTTATGGTTATCAGGTTTAGACCTCGATAGTCGATGCAGGGACGCAGTGTCTTGTCCTTCTTAGTGACAAAAAAGAACCCTGCCCCCAACGGGGACGTAGAAGGACGGATAATCCCCGAATCGAGGGATTCCTCAATGTAGGTTCTCATGTAGTCACGTTCAGGACCCGACAAATTATAGAGATGGCTAACTGGCAAAGGAGCTCCCGGGAGGAGGTCAATGGGGTAGTCATAGGGACGATGAGGAGGAAGAGAAAGAGCTTTACATTTACTGAATACCGGGGCCAGATCATGATATTCAGGAGGTATGCTAGAGAGGTCTATATCTTCTGTACCTGGTGCTTATGGAAGGATTGGAGATGCCAGAGCGGAGACAGTGTTTTAAACATCTGTCACTCCATCTCTCAACCCTACCGAGTTCCCAATTGAAATGGGGATTGTGATCCCGTAACCAGGGGAAACCAAGGATTAATTGCGTGTTTGGGAGTCAAATACAAAAAAAACTAACCTCTTCATGATGATTTCCTGACGTGATTAAGTGTAGGTTAGTGGTCTTAAATCGAATCTGTATCAGGGTCTCCCCAGTAACCTCACCTATGGACACCGGGTCTTTTTTAAGGACAGGAAGAGATAGATCTCTGATCAAATCTTGGCTAATTAGATTTTGTTCCGCACCGGAATCAATAAGTGCAGAAACAAGGAAGCGGTTCTGATTGTACTGAATAACTGTGGGTAATGTAAACCTCTGAAGAGGAGTAAACAAGGAAGTACCCACCAGTATATCCCGTTTTACTGGTGGGTGTCTTCGTTTCCCCGCACAGGGCAAGTGGCAATAAAATGTCCATCTACACCACAATACATACAAAGATTCAAGTTTCTACGCCTTTGTCTCTTCAGGATTTAAACGGGTACTCCCAATTTCCATGGGTTCTGATTCATGTACATAAGGTTGAGAGCCAGAAGATGGCACCAGAGCACTTCGTGGCTTATATCTTTCGAATTTGCTGTTGCTATGGTAACCCCCTGCTGATGACGTCGAGAACCCGGAAGTAGAGGGCCTCTGGGAGTTGTAGTCCCGTTCACATCGCCGTTCCCGGAAACATTCGTCAATTGAGATCGCTAGATTTATTAAGGCGTCAAAAGTAGGAGGCTCATCTCTTGCTGAGATCTGGTCTTTCACGTAATCGGATAAGGAGTTTAAAAAGGTACCTTGCAATGCCCTGTCGTTCCAGTCAGTTTGCGCCGCCAGGATGCGGAACTCCAGGGCGTGTTCAGCGACAGAACATCGGCCCTGACATAACCCTAACATTCTCTTTTCCGCGTTGGGTTGCTGTAGCGGCCTGTCGAAAATCCTGCAAAACTTCTCTGAAAGACTCCTAAACGAGACAAAGTCCAAGTCGTGTTGATGAATGAACGAAGTCGCCCATTGGAGGGCGTTACTTTTCCGCGTTGGGTTGCTGTAGCGGCCTGTCGAAAATCCTGCAAAACTTCTCTAAAAAACTCCTAAACGAGACAAAGTCCAAGTCGTGTTGATGAATGAACGAAGTCGCCCATTGGAGGGCGTTACCTTTCAGTTGGTGCATGAAGTAAGTGATTTTTTTATGTCCGACGAGTAGAGTTGGGGAGCTCCTCTGAAGGCGAGTTCGCACTGAAGAGAGAAAGCCCTCACATTGAGCTGGGTCTCCTGAAAAGAGTTCAGACGGTTTTACTACCAGTTGTTGTGAAAACAGAGGATCATTTTCAGAGCTGATGTTAGATCTTGAAGCTTGTGGAGATGCAGAAGCTATGGGAGGAGAAGGAGCGAGTCTTTGATTAATAGCGTGAACCATACCTCCAAGTTCCTGTAGATTGGACTGTGTTTTGAGCTGTTGGCTTAAAAGTTGTCTCATCATCTCATCCAATTGATTCATTTGCCCCGTTTGAGAGGAACTAGCTTGTTTGCGCTTGGTCTCGTTCTGGGTTTTGTTTGGCTGGAGCATTCTGTAATGGTTTCTAGGTAACCCAGTTTGTAACGAGACAAGGCACGAGAGTACAAAAAGAACAATGTTTATTATGTACAGTGAATTAAGTTTTCAAATGTACGTGGTTCATCAGGAATCCCTGGAAGGAGGAAGCAGAACGTCAGAAGGAGTAGGCCCAGGGGCAGTTGTGAATGTTGGTTTTCAAATGTTTGTTTGTTCTTACAGATGATGAAGGGAGATGGGTTCCATGAAAATCCAATCCTTCCAATAGCGGTTCCAGAGGGCAGAGAAGGCAGGCAAGTGGCTGGAGGGCACGGCACGAGGAACTGGATCCAAAAACAGACTGTAGGCACATAAGAACAAGGTGAGTATCCTTGCATAAAACACAAGACTGGCTAGAAGCATAAATACCATAAATAGGAATCAATGCTCCAGCGAAGAGTAGTACTCGACTGCAGCCTTAAATAGGATTGTAGCTCATCAGGTGGATGACCGTCAGCTGAGGGTGATTGGCGGCCATCTTGGAGCTTCAGAGAGTGCTACTCTTACATCCAGAACATATGCAATCTCTAATTAACCCTTTTTTTGCTTTGTTTTGTTTTATTTTTTGAATGTCCAGAGGACCGGACTTAGCTTTTTTAGATTGTTCTACCTGGATTATTGAGCATGCATCAGGGTGTCCTAAAAAATCTTCCATCTTAGACTGAATTCAAGAGGTTACAGTAGATTTTTGGGCTATTTTAGGTTGAATATCTACGTTATTCCTGACGTCGCGCCACTACCCATAATTCATAGCGAAAGCCGGTTTTTACTTCCGCCTACGGTCCCGCGCTCTTGTTTACAGTTGCAGAAGATGGCGAACAAACAGATTACAGACTCTTGACCAAGGCGCAACAGCTTGTTATCTAAAATAGCAGTGGTCGGAGTTGACCCCATCATGTCAGACGAAACGGCCTTCTGGTGGAGAAGGGCAACAAGTTGTTATCAAGAAGTTACTCCAATACCGTTATTTAATGACTACGAGGAGTGCCTAAAACAAGCAGCTTCTCAGCTGAAAATCCATGGATGGATGCTTAATAACCAGTATCAGATTTGTGGAGGACGTCCAAATCTTCATGTTAATAACAGGTGACTGGCAGAGTAAGTGATAACAACGTACATGTCCCTCGTAGCTACAGCAGATAAGACAAGAAAGTTCATTCTCAATAGTCCAGGTATCAAATCCGCTCATTCTCAATCAGTTCATCTGGACAGTTTCTTTTTAGTAGAAACGTTTCACCCTCACTCCAGAGGGCTTCGTCAGTCAGAGTAGTCCCAAGCACACTGAAGTTACCCCACCAAGTAAACAACTTAAGTGGACCAACCAGTTTGCTGTAGCCAAGATGGTTTCTGGAGGCTGTCCTGTCCCTCGTCGACTCCTCCCAGGCAGGCAGACATGTCCAAAGTGGTTCAAGACAAGAAAGTTCATTCTCAATAGTCCAGGTATCAAATCCGCTCATTCTCAATCAGTTCATCTGGACAGTTTCTTTTTAGTAGAAACGTTTCACCCTCACTCCAGAGGGCTTCGTCAGTCAGAGTAGTCCCAAGCACACTGAAGTTACCCCACCAAGTAAACAACTTAAGTGGACCAACCAGTTTGCTGTAGCCAAGATGGTTTCTGGAGGCTGTCCTGTCCCTCGTTGACTCCTCCCAGGCAGGCAGACATGTCCAAAGTGGTTCAAGACAAGAAAGTTCATTGGGACTACTGTTCCAGTAGTCCCAATGACAACTGTTCCAGAGATGACCTTTACTGACCTCTCAGTAAAGCAAGACATTTACTACAAATTATTCCATTAGTTGTAATCTGAGAACATAGTCACCAAAAGAGACTATTGGCTTCTTTAATTTTATTCTAATGTAATCAAAAGAATAACATTTTGTCATTTTCATGATGTGTGCTTTTATGCTGTGTTATTCTGTAATGTGAAACATCACTGTGTCCACTGCTGTTTGAAAGTTGAAGGCTCAGGTCAAAGAGACCTGGCCGTTTTGTTTAGAAATGCAGAAGCAGTTAATCCGTTGTTTTCATGAGAATGACTCCAGTACTCTGTCTTTTCCTAAACATTTTCACTCTGCTCTGAATTTCAACTTGAATCGTGATAACAACATGTGAACTGCTCGACTGGTTCTTTTGGACCAATCGGGAAGAGACAAGTCTCTCTCATCTCAGATATTCTACTAAGGTTCTAAGCTTTTGCTGAAACGTTCAGTTTTGCTGGGAACTTCAAGACATGAGGTCGTCCCAAAGAGCTGGATGAACGTCAGTCACATGCTAAGGACACGTCATTCAGTTAAAGACTAATAACATGTTGTTATGAGTCCACTTCGAACCGAGCGTAAGCTCAGAACTTTGTTTATTCCTTTCTGGAATAAGTTATCTTGAGCCAGAAACCAGGAGCTGACGCATTTTCTGATGACCAACGCAAAACCAGGAGACGTTGGGAGGTAAACGAATAACCAGCTCAGATGTACTGGCCCCCGCAAGGACCCCGTGCATCTGAAAAGCTACAAGGTCTTCTCTTACCGGGCTGTCGTCAAAAGGTAAAGAGCTGTTTACAAACGTACCTGGAATTTAGCAGAAGTCGGATGGAAAGTGTCATTTCTGGTAACATGGTCAAGACAAATAATTTCCTCTTAACCTCTCCCTATTCCTCTTAAATCTCTCCTTATTCCATTCTAAGCTGGAAACTATATTTACTAGTTAAGAGCCACAGACTAAGTATAATGACATCCTGTATTTATGTCTGTTATGTTACATTTAAGTGTGCTGATGCGTGTTAAACTGAAAAAAGATGAAATCTGTCAATCAAGTGTAATGATGTTGATTTTAGTTGATTTATTTTAAATAAATGGTAGTGTCGCCTGGCATACCAAACTAAAGTCAACGTTCTCTGTCACTTAATGGCTTTATTTATTTATCCATCATAAAGATCACAGAAATATTGGGTAAACTGAAAAAGAAAAGAATCCGTGAAATTACTATTCAATCTGAATAAGTAATTAATTAAGGATAAAGAGGTCAGCTTAATACTGACCCCCCCCCTAAAATCCTTTACAAATCTTAACAAATCTGTCATTAAATAATATAAATATGTATGTGTTATACACACATGTATTTATATTATTTAATAACAGATTTGTTAAGTAAATGCTTTATTTACTCACATTTTAGTACAAATGTAGCTTCATGTGCACTTTTCTCTTATTTTATTCACATCATTATTTTAAGTGTGCTTTAATAACTGGTTTAATGACCGGTCATGTTTTGAGACCTGCTGCGGTCTGTCTTGGAAAAAAGATGTGTAAACTGTCTCAATCATATCTAACCAACTAAATAATAGTTTAACTAAAATAACACACAGCAAAAAAAGTCCAGGCTCAACAAGGACCAGAACCAGCACTTTGTTGTAAGTGTTACTGTGTGGAAGTTAGCATGTAAAGTAGCGACATGCTAAGCTAACCAAAGCAGTAGAGACGCAAAAGCATGAAAAAAAACAGCTACTACACACAGACGGTTATACTCTAACATTGTTCTGACATTGTTTCACAAAATGATTTATATAGAATATTTTGTTTACCGAACAAAAGTTGATCGGAGCACGACGTCTTCAACAGCAGATCCTAGCTGGAGGAGGAGCTGCGGTGAGCTACTCCAATGGAGATAGATCCTTCACGTTTCATTATTTTTGGGATTAAGTGAGAACAGCGCTTTGCCCAAATGTCTACCCGGCTGTAACACCCTCTGACTCAGCAAGAAACAACCAAAAAAATAGAAAAAACGAGAGAAAATTAACTGGTGTGTAGGCATGCATTTCTCAGCAAAAACACTGGTAGCTGACTTCCGCTGGAAGTACCGTAAATTACAGTCAGGCGGAAGTAGAGAACTGTCATGGCAGCGCACATAAACTCCTACAGAATAAGGTGGATATGATCCCAAAGAACATGAAAACAGCTGTTCAACAGAAGACACTTCATTCAGGACCTGTGGTCCATCGACAATTATCTTGATGTATTTGGGTGGATGGAAAGGATCCTCTCTCCCAGTGACAAAGATCACCATAGTTTCCAGATGCAGTAGGTCATTCTCCCGTACATCCTGCAAACACACCAAAAATAAAAAAATGAGGACAACTAAAAAAGTAAAAGAGTGCAGACCACAGCCAAAGAGTCTACAAAAAATAAATGGGGCGGCCGTGGCATAGTGGTAATGGCAGTCGTCCCCCGATTGGAAGGTTGAAGGTTCGAATCCCGGTTCCCCACACCATATGTCGTTGTGTCCCTGGGCAAGACACTTAACCCTGAGTTGCTCCCGGTAAGACTGGAAAGCACCTTGCATGGAAGTCTGCCACTACCGGTGTATGAATGTGTGTATGAATGGGTGGATGGCTGGTATTGTAAAGCGCTTTGGGGCCCCTCATAGGGGGCTGGAAAGCGCTATATAAATAAGCTCCATTTACCATTTACACAGTCTCTTTACTTTCTGAAACACTGGACAATTTACCAGCTAGATTACAACAAGAAGAGTTCTCAGTTAAAATGAATGTGGGTGCTAGAATAAAGTCTTGTAAAAAAAAAACATTTGTTTCTCCCACTCTGGCATGCTGTTACTTCAGTCTGAGCCCAAATTCAATAGACAAAAATAAAAGGAGTCTACAGCAAGGAGAAGAAAAAAAATCCAGTGCAATGTTGCATTTCACACAAAAAAAAGGTCTGTGGATGTTGTGGATGTTGCTCATGTTAGTGCAACATGTCTTCTTACCTGGTATTCTTTCTAAAGATGCTCAACAGGTTCAGGTAGACCATCAGAGCTTTAAGGACAGCTTCTCTCTTGATGGTGATTTCAACAGTCTGAATAAGAAGAACAATTACTTTTAATTAAAATCTAACTCACTCCTACACAAAACAACTATTCAGCTATAAATCCCACTGAGTCCTCTCAGATACCTCATCTTATCACAAGCTGACCCAGAACTTCCACAGCAGAAATACAGTGTAACTGTTGGACACTTTCCTGAAGGTAAAAAAGAAAATGTTATTCAACATTGATTATTTTTCATTTTACAGTAGCTAAAAACTATACAGTGTAAACTATAACAGATTGTAGCATTATATTCTTTTAAAATCAGAGTTGTTTGTGCTGCTGTTTATAATGATGTTTTTCCACTACATTAGGGCTTAGTGTATTACTAGTTGATGTTTTTCTTAGTTAATTCTAGATGTTATTACTGTTCTTTTTCTTTTTTTCTCTTGCATTTGTT
Organism: Garcialebias charrua; assembly: GCA_038048925.1. Taxonomy (NCBI): domain Eukaryota; kingdom Metazoa; phylum Chordata; class Actinopteri; order Cyprinodontiformes; family Rivulidae; genus Garcialebias; species Garcialebias charrua. The sequence continues at coordinate 13,024 of JBBPBX010025873.1, forward strand.
GTTGGATGTAACTGGGACCCCGTGTACATAATCTCGTTTTCATCACATGTACCACATGCGGTGCAAATGACAATAAAGACTCTCTGACTCTGACTCTGGGCTATATACCATTAACATGAAATGCTAGCTTAATCATAAGGTTTTAATACACACACATATACACACACAGTGTTGGTGACTGGAAAAAATGCACACCACAGAGCTGTGCTCTTATTAACATCTGATCTGCTAACCTATTTCAAGACACCTGCTCTCAGCATAAAACATGTTTGTTAACAGCGTGGCCCTCGTCATAAAATTTATAACTTGCTTTTCACTGAACAATTTCTGTTGCTGTTATTTATTTATTTTTTTGTCTCTGCTTTCAGTTGATGTGTGTGTGCTTGTAGTGCTAGATGTGGCTAGTAGCTAGCTGCTTATGCAGTATGACATTTTGTGATTAATGATGCTATGTCAGTTGTCTTTGGGCCAGTTACTCCATTGTCAATGATCCTAAAAAGCTATAAACTGTGCATGACTTGTTACTGAGTGGTTGACTTTTCCTAACAAACCCGATTTTATCAAGGATTCCTCACTCACGCACTGAAACCAATATCTTATAAAAACTCAGCCCATATAAACTTCAGACAGGGTAATGCTGTTTCCGTTCAGATTTAACAAATTTATAAGAGTTTAAAATGTACCTTTCTGCCGAAGAAGCTGCTCCTCTCTTCGACTCACTTCTCTGGTGGAGGTGGAGAAACGGTCTGGGGCATGGGTGCGTTCATGGGCCCAACATGGGTGGGAATTTGCAAACACTTCTACATAAACACTATTTTAAAACTAATAAACCACCCAGTTACATATAAATTGTTGTTTAAAAGAAAAAAAATCACAACTTTATAATGAAATTGTGTGTAATAGAATCATATAGAAATCATTCTTTACAAAAAAAATCAACTCCACTTAGGGGGCCCCCTAGTGGCCATGGGGCCCTAAGCAGCTGCTTAGTCCGCTTATGCGTCGGGCCGGGCCTGGTCTCCTCCATCCGTGTGGGCTCGAGATGAAAGGTATGAGAATATTTCTGTCTGCTGGGTTCTCTTTGTTGGTCGTCTCATACTGTCAGGGTTTTCTCAGACAGGTATGAAGCTAGTGGTGCAAATAGAAACTCAGGCTCATTCTTATAAAAATAAATACTCATTTAATAAGGGAAAACAAAAACGCTGACGAGGCAGCAACTTACAAAATCTTGAGGTCAGAGGTAGACAGAACAAGACAGGTAATACCCAACATCGAGACGGTAAAGGACAAGACTCACAGACCAACTATTTATACACAATGATAGGACAGGACATAATTACAATCAGCTGGAGACAAGGAGAAATCAATAAAGACTTGGAAGAGGAAAACAAGGTGTAATGACAAGGGATAGCCACAGGATAGAGCCACACTTACAACAAGGAGGAAATTAATCTAAATACTGTAATTAAAACACAAAGGTGCACAGACAAGGAATGCCCAATAGATGGTGCCATCCCTACAGGTTCTTAGTGGAGCAATCTAAAAACCTGATAATGTGCTAAGTTTCCAAGGGAATAATCAAGATTTTCACAGCCTTTGTGAGATCATGTGTGGCTTGGTGCTGATCATGTGTCATATACTCAGTGGAAAGAGATGACAGCTAATGTGTGCCTGATAGATTGGACATGGACTTCAGAGAGTCTGTAAGGAATTGAAAACAGGAAATGTCACTGTGTGGAGAAAATACAGTCTATGAATGTGGGAACAGACTGGATGCACGTCAGAATTGTACAAAGGGTCCCTATAAACACTGCAAAATATCACATCATGCTGATGCTGATCTGTTTTCTTGTTGCTGTGTTCATTTGTGACCATCTGCTCATACAGACTCATGTTCGTGCTGCTGTTTATAATGATGTTTTTCTACTACATTAGGGCTTAGTGTATTACTAGTTGATGTTTTTCTTAGTTAATTCTAGATGTTATTACTGTTTTTCGCTTGCATTTGTTGTTGGATGTAACTGGGACCCTGTGTACATAATCTCGTTTTCATCACATGTACCACATGCGGTGCAAATGACAATAAAGACTCTCTGACTCTGACTTGATGTCAGGTCAAATATAGATATTTGTAAATTCTCTCTTGTTCACATATTTTGAAGTCTGTAAAAATAAAGATGTTAAGTCTGATATAAACGTGTTCCTTCTGAGCAGACGATCCAAGAAGTAGAGAGGAGAAGAGATTGTTGTTTCCTCTATCATGGAGTAAAGTGTGTACATTGAGTCATGTGAATTGAAGGAGATAGTTGACAGGTGAGAAATTTGGATAAATCTCTTGAGGTCGTAACTACACTACATGCGTTCCGGCTCCGCTCCACCCCGCTCCGTAGGTCGCAGCTGAGCGTCTCAAAGTCCAGTTTACACTACCTCCGCTCTGGTCCGGTCCGCCTGGATGCGCCGCTCCGAGACGCATGCGTGGGAATTGCGAGATCGCGCGATAAATCAAGTGATAAATAAAGAAGTCAGAACAAAACAATTCATTTGGTGGAAGAAGGAGAACAACAGTAGAGACTGCCTCACTGTTTGGTTGTTGATCTTCTCTCGTAAATGAGCGTCAGGACATGGTTTGAGCGACAGGAAGTGATTTATTACATTTCAGAATAAAATACTTTTTTTATTTTTTTATTTCTTGTATTGCTTTGTAGGCGTAGTCATAAATGATAGTTTGACAGCATTTTTGTACAAATAAATCCGTATAGAGCTATGATTAGTCCGCCCGTGGTGATTTTATTTTGTAAATACGGATGTTGTGCTCGTTCCTTTTCCTGTTGGTGCGACGTAATCTTTAAAAGTTGACTCCGGCACAGCTCCGGCATCCGGCAGAAATAGGATCGAGGTCTATTTTGACGGACTGCCGTCCGCTCTCCGCCGCTCGCCGCCGCCGTGCGGAGCCAGTGTAAACGCTCTCATTGATTATAATGGGTGCGTATTTGCTACGCACGGACGGACCGGAGCAGACCGGAGCCGGAACGCATGTAGTGTAAATTGGGGGTCAGACAGTCCATTTAACCCTCTGCATACTACTCTGAACTATTTACGGAACCCCAATCAGACTAAAGAAATAGATACATGTAGTGGTGTAGTCTACGTGATACGCAGGTATACGCCGTATACCCACTAGAAAAGCTTGGGGATTTCCGTATAACCACTTAAATGTGCCCAATGATATGTAACCTGACAACAAACATGCGTTGCATAAAGATAGATTATGTTCGCTGCTCATAAGGACTCTTCACTGCGCCGCAACTCTCGCGGTTGCCATAGTTTCGTGTTCCTCTGTTGTACGTGAGGCTCACAGCCATTGGCTGAGCTGAGCTCACTACCATAGTTCTCTGCTCTGTGATTGGTTTCTTAAGAAGCTCCTTTATGATTGGCTGCTCGGGATGCAGGCGGGCGACAGACGGTGTGGTAGAGCATTTTCGCTAACGACGACAGACTCAAAATGAAAAGGAAACAAGCTACACTTTTTGAATGTTTTTATAAACCAGCTGAACCCGAAGCTACAGAGACAACATTAGAAGAACCTACCAGTTCGACGGCCGAAACCAGCCATAATGAGGTTGATATCTGCATTTCCCCAGGTAAGTGTTGGCTAGTAGGCTACAAGTTAGCTGAAGCTAGCTCAAGCAGCAGCAAGTAACTGCATGTTTTTATCGACCTTTTCTGATGCCAAACTCCAAAATGCGCATCAAGAAACCTTGATGGAAACACGGTTACTGTCCAGAATTTTACAGTAACATTTCATATAAATAAATATGTGAATATAAGAATGATTTGTTTGTGACAAAGTCTGTCACTCCAATAATCAACAAAATGCTATGCTTTTTACTCTGTTTTAAAACTCCTTGTTTCATTTTTAGATCCAAATTGGCCAGCCTTGTGGAGTGAAAGTCAGGCTCGGGAATTTAAAAACAGACATCCCTGGTTGGAATGGAGGAACAAAAAATTAGGTAAATATAAAAAAATATGGGAACCAATTTGTATATAAGGTTTAATTGATATATTTCCAACATTAACATATTATGACTTGATAATTTTAAAATAGTCTGATAATCATATCTTTCAAAAGTTTAGTACAGTATATTACATGAGAAATTATATATATATATATATATATATATATATTATATTTAATTATATATATATATATATATATATATGTGTGTGTGTGTGTGTGTGTGTGTGTGTGTGTGTGATCATTTCATTTTCACGTTTTAGTTGGTCATAATGCAAAAGTGTATGCAAGTAATAATGAAAGGTAATAATGAATGTAATTGTCGACACATGCTTACAGTCTAGTGAATCAGTAGATTCTAGTATTATTACTGGTATCAGGAAATATTAAAAAATATACAATTATGACAATTTTTATTTACTTCCTGCAGGATGTGCTGTTTTCAGTACCTTAACGTCAACTGGTGTCCTGACTGAAAAGAGGGTCTCCATATCGGAGGAGTGGGCCTCCTTCAAGATCCAGTCATCAGGCTCAAATGAGAACAGAGAAACAGCACTGTCTTCACTCCGGAACAAGATTCGGCGGCATGAGATGTCCAGGTCAAGCCAGGCCAAGCCAATTGTACAAGGTTTGTTGTGCATTTATTAAAATGTAAGCATCACAGACATTTTGCAATGTTAAATATGCTTAAAATTCAAAATAAATTGTCAATTACATTGCACTACATTGCAATTTTGTCTCTAAATGTCCTGATTCATCTCAGTAATCAAGGTAGAAAAAGGAAAAATTAAGTAGGTCCTCCGGACAGGTTTTTGTCTCTGAGCACAGTATACCCACTACAAAAATGTAGACTACACCACTGGATACATGCGATACAAGGAACATTGGGGGGACATATTAAAACTGCTTCAGGAGCAAAACAGTTGTGATGAGCATCATCCTTGGGTAAGCTGGAGTAATATCTACATTTTTCCAGGAGGTGTCACTGTTGCAGTTGATTTGGGCAAGGAAGTCAGAACGTTGTACCAGTTAGGCCCTGAGATATATCCTCACATAGATATGTACTGTATAGGAGATACCCTACGGACTGGAGCTGCCTATTGGAGCAGACGTTCCGTGCGGCCGCCATCTTGGATGGGTATATTTCGCGCTCCCAGCGCATTTATTTGTATTGAAGAAGCTGTATGGGCAGCACGGTGGCACAACTGGTAGAGCTGCTGCCTCTCAGCGAGAAGGTTGCCGGTTCAAATCCCGGTCTGGGGCCTTTCTGGGTGGAGTTTGCATGTTCTCCCCGTGCATGCGTGGGTTTCCTCCGGGTACTCCGGTTTCCTCCCACAGACCAAAAAACATGCATGTTAGGCTGATTGGTGACTCTAAATTGACCCTAGGTGTGAGTGTGAGAGTGGATGGTTGTTTGGTGTGAGTGAGACAGGTCCCTCTTGTAAATGAGTCCCCGTGACTCAACGAGGCTAGCCTGTATAAATAAAGGTTGAATGAATGTATGCTCCACTAAAAAACAATCATAACTTCACGAATTCTTACCCGATTTTCACACGGTTTTGTTTGTTATAAACGTCAGAGATGTGGTTATGACGTGTGACACTGTTACTCAATAAAAGTATGTGCTTTCATGCTTAAATACTTTGTTTTATGCTCTTTAACAAAGATACACATATGGCATGGGATATTAATAAATGTATACATTTTTAAATTAAAAAACTAGTTTGATTGTTCATTTGAATTTATTTTACTCTCTCACTCAAACACAGCATACAATACAGAGTCTTGTGTACAATGCTACAGCAACTATTTTTTTATTATTTTTGAGTGCTGTGCATGTAAACAGTTGTGAACAAACCTTTTTTTACAAGACCTGAAAAAGTAATCTAAACCCTCCAAGTCCTTTCACTACCCTCCCTGCAATTGGGGCTAGGAAGCTAAAAGCCTTGAAAAAGAACTGTCTTGCACAGCTTCTTGCGTGTGCTGGCACTCTGCAAATTCAAGGTAGTTAATTTTGCGATGTGATGCAGCCTTAGTTTGTGAAATACAGAGACAACAAATGACACAAGCATGAAATGATGGTTCTCAATCCCAAATTGAGTTCCTGCAATGTGCTCTCCCAGTAAAAACACGTCTTCTGAACCAATCTCAGCACGAACAAAGTGGTTGACAAAGTACAAACTGACACCTTGTTTTGTTGAATTTTGGCGAAATGTAAGTCAAGCCTTTCTTTCAGCTCCTCATTTAGAAGGTTCTTCCTCTTCAGATCCTCCAGAATACTCTTCATGGTTTTCTTTGCTCTACGCTCTCGGGCCTTTGCATTCACCTTTTCTCGCTCTAGACTCTCCACTTTATCCAAAGCTTCATTGTGTTTGGCCTTTAGACGAGTGGGTGAACTGGGAAATGCATAGGAATGGTCCTTGTGGAAAGAAGGAGGAAAATATTTTCAGTGACGTATAAGTCATTACACTCAATTGTTTGGTGCATAGCACTGTATGTGTGTATCACTTACAGTGTATGTATGTGTATCAGTGAAAGAGAGTGTGTATCTGTTCACATGTTTTTTTTTAATAATTCATTAATAAAGGGTGCGTTAGTATGTCTGAAAAGTTGCAGAAAGCAAGGGAGACATTTTGCTGTGATCCTCACAGCTGTTTAGGACAAATCAAATATAAATACTCACATCATTTGGCTGAGGTTCACTTTCAGGGAAATGCTGAGAAAGGTCAACTGGTAGGCTCTCTTCAGCTTTCATTGAGGTTTTTGTGTTCCTTGTTGCCAAAGGCTATAATATGCCAAACAGTATTTAAAAACAACTTGAAAATGTTTTAGTATTGGTAGTATTACACATGAATCACAGACATCTCTGTTAGCATGCAGAGTACAAAAACAAACAAACAAAAAAAACATACTTTTTGGAGATGAGATGGGAAGCTGAAGACAGATGGGATGACACCATCTCTAAGCCTGACAATCTGACCCGTCCTGTCGAAGTCTTCTGACTTGAAATGTCCACCACAAAGTTTAGATGACTCAGTAGCAACAAAACCCTCCCTTCTCAGTGCAACCTCCCATTGCTTCTTTAACTCTGTATTACTGGGAAACCTTCCAAATAGGAAGAAGAAACACAAAACGGAGCAAAAACGGAGCAATTCCTGTGTTGTTAGCATTTCATAGCTTGCCAAAAAACATTAGCAATGATGACAAAATATAAATGATCAAATAACCAAAACTATTGTTCAATCTTACTTGTGAAAGGTAATCCCATGTGATCTACTTTCAACACTGCGCTGGTTATTGCAACCATAAGCTGCACAAAATACGGGCATAGTAACTCGCCCTGTGTTTACTCCTGTTGGCTCTTATGTGGAAACCCCCATCCAATATGGTGGCGTTGCGCGATGCGATTCTGCCCACCATGAGGTATCTAGTATTTATATAATATCTATGTATCCTCATTTGACTCTAAAGATAGCCACAGGTGGACAGGCTTAGAATGTGGACCCAAAAGTTAGAATAGCGATTGAAGCAACAGATTGGAACAAGGTATAAGGTACACCACTGATGGATTACAGTCCCAGATGTAATGTCTATCGATTAAATTATTCAGGGAAACTAGATTTGGTCCTAGAGAAAGTAAAGCATAGCAGACAACATGGAAGAGAAAACACTGATTCACAAAAAGCTTTATAATTACTACAGGAAGTGCCAGACAGTCTGTGGTCACAGGGTCCATTTGATGTAGGATTCTCTAATCAAATTAAACCCATTCTTTTGCAAATGAAGACAGATGCCATCATTTTTCAGACACAATATCCTCTTTCTAGAGGAAAAAACTGAAGGTATCAGGGAAACGCTTCATGGGTTATTGGATCAGGAAGTGTTGGAGTTCTCATCTTGGTGAGGTGTTGCTCTGCTTTTAACACTACTATCCTGTTGCTAAGTCTGGAAAATGTGTTTTCAGGTTAGTGCATGACCTTGGGAAAATAAATGCAGGACTTCAGACTTGTAACTTTGAAACGCCGAAACCGTACACCATGTTATCGAACATAGATCAGAAACCCAGGGACAGTCTAGATAATTTACTAACACTAGCAATAACATCATTGTAAGAGGGGGACATTTGAACACGGAGGCCTCCACCCTTGTTTTATGATGGATGGTTTCTTTTCACAAAGATGGCCTCCTTTACTCCTCTCTCAAACCATCGTTCTTCTCTATCAAGGATGTGAACATCTTCATCCCTGAAAGAGTTTGAGAGAGGAGTAAAAGAGGCCATCTTTGTGAAAATAACCATCCATCATTAAACAGGTGGAGGCCTCCATGTTCAGCTGTCCCGCTCTTACAAACAGAGTCAGAGAATCTTTATTGTCATTCGCACCACATGTAGTACATGCGATGAAACGAGATTATGTACACAGGGTCCCAGTTACATCCAACAATAAAAAGTAAACGAAAACCAGTAATAACATCTAAGATATGAACTAAGAAAAACATCAACTAAAAATACATTAAGCATTAATATCATAGAAAAACCTTACTCCAAACAGCAGCACAAACATGAGTTTGTATGAGCAGATGAGCACGGATGAACACAGCAACATGAAACAGATCAGCAGCAACATGATGTGATATTTTACAGTGATTATTCTGGTTAGATATTCATGAGTCTAACAGCCTCAGGGTAGAAGCTGTTCCTCAGTCTAGTGGTTCTACACTTAATGCTCCTCAACCTCCGTCCTGAGGGGAGTGGGGCAAAAAGTGTGTGTGCTGGGTGAGTGGGGTCTTTCATGATGCAGGTGGCCCTCTTCCTGCATCTGGAGGTGTAGATGTCTGTGATGGTGGGGAGACTGACTCCAACAGACTTCTGTGCAGCCTTCACCACTCTCTGTAAAGCTTTTCTTTCTGCAGCTGTGCAGCCTCCATGCCACACGTTGATGCTGGAGCACAGGATGCTCTCCACTGCACACCTGTAGAAGGAGGTGAGGACTGAGCTTCCCAGACCAGCTCGTCTCAGTCGTCTGAGGAAGTAGAGTCTCTGATGACCTTTCTTGATCAGGCTGGTGGTGTTGTTGCTCCAGCTGAGGTTATCGTTCATGTGTACACCCAAGTACTTGTAGCTGGAGACCACTTCCACTGCATATCCTCTTATGTTCAGAGGGGTGTGTTTGTTCCGTCTGAAGTCCACAATCATATTCTTTGTCTTCTTCACATTGATATGAAGGTTATTCTCTTTGCACCAGCTCTCCAGATGTTCCACCTCCTGCCTGTAGCTGGACTTATCATTGTTTGTGATGCATCCCACCACCGCTGTATCATCTGCAAACTTTACAATGTGACAGCCTGTATGGGTAGCTGCACAATCATACGTGAGCAGAGTGAACAGGAGAGGGCTTAACACACAGCCCTGAGAGGAGCCAGTGCTGAGGGTTATGGTGGAGGAGAAGAAGTTGTGGATCCTCACTGACTGGGGTCTGTTTGTTAAGTAGTCTAGGACCCAGTTACAAATGGAGGGGCTTAGTCCCAGTGTGAATAGTTTGTCCATCAGAGTTTGGGGGGTCATGGTGTTAAAGGCAGACGTGAAGTCCACAAAGAGCATACGGACGTATGAGTCCTTCTGTTCCAGGTGGGTGAGAGCAGTGTGGACCACAGAGGAGATGGCATCCTCTTTTGATCGGTTCTCGCAGTATGCATACTGATGAGGGTCCTTGTGGATGTTAATGGTTGTTTTGATGTGGGTCATGACCAGTTTTTCGAAGCATTTGGCGACTATCGGGCTGTGGGCCACTGGACGATAGTCATTCAGACCAGTCACTGTGGAGCTCTTTGGGACTGGGATGATGTTGGCAGTCTTCAGGCAGGTGGGAACTGTCTCCAGGGCAAGTGAGGTGTTAAAGATGTCGGCCAGCACATTGCAGAGCTGATCGGCACATTATTTCAATGGGGATGTTGTCTGGGCTGGTTGCTTTGTGAGGGTTGATCCTCCTGAAAGTACTCCTTACTTCTGCTGCGGTCACGCTGAGATGCTCCTCATCTGGTGATGAGGTGAGTCTGGTTCTGGGTGGTCTGTTTGGGTCTTCAAAGCGTGCATGAAACTTGTTGAGGGCCTCAGGCAGAAATGGGTCTTTGGGGTATTGTTCGCTCTTGCCTTTATAATCTGTTATGCACTCAATAACCCTCCACATGCTCCGAGAAACTGGTTGATCCACTATGAGAAGGTGCTATTTATGACTGTGCTGAATACAGCACCTCAGACTGAAGAAATATTTTGGATGAAAGACAAAACGTTCTACAATTTAAAAAAAATTTTTTGGAATGTCCAGAGAACCTGAGTTAACTTTTCTTAGATATGTCTACCTGGATTGTTGTGCATGTATCAGGAAGTTTTCAAAGTATTTTGCAATAAAAAAAAAATATATATATATTTTATTTTATTTATTCATTTCAAATTTAAAACATAAAAGAAACACTTTCAAAGCATATGGAGAAAAAAAACATATTTAAATGAAAGGAAGCAGAAGAAGAATAAAAATTCATATATGCCCCTTCTTAAAACAAAAATCTACTGTATTCAACAATCAATTCAAACAATGATTATCCATGAACAAAATTCACAACTCATAACAAAGTCAAAAGTCAAAGTCAAAGTCAACTTTATTGTCAGAACTGCAATATGTACAGGACATACACAGGACCGAAATTGCGTTTCTCTCAGTCCCTCGGTGCAACAGTAACCACTTAAACATTGAAACACTGAAACGTATAATAATAGACATAAGCATAAAATAGTAAAACTGTAACACTGTCCTGAGTTTTTGCATAGTGGTATAAGAGTATGAAAATTTACACCAACTCTAAAACTAAAACACTAAACATTTAATGAACATAATACTGTCCTGAGTTTTTGCATACTAGTATAAAAAAGTATAAAAAGTATAACTATAAAATAAACTAAAGGTTCTAGCATTGACATTTGCAAAGTGGCAAAGCAGCATATGAGCTAATGTACACAGTATATGCATGAGGCAGTAGTTGATGTTGTTATAGAGGCAAAAGTGGCATATGCAGTAAGGCACATTGGGCATCCTTAAATGAGGCTGGTCAGAGAATACTGTATATGTATCAGCAGTGGTGTAGATATAAAAGTAGTGTAAATGTAAACAGTAGTAATAAATGTAAGCAGTAGTAATAAATGTAAACAGTATTAATAAATGTAAACAGAGAATGTAAACAGTATTATGACTATAGGCAGTGATGTAATACAAACATTAGTGCAAATATGAGAAGTAGTGCAAACTGAATGAGCACATGACCGAGAGTTTAGTGAATAACCCGTTTGATGACACAGAGTCCAGTGTTAAAATCTTTGTGTTGTGTGGTAATGTGTGAGAAAGTTTTAGTGTTAAGGCAGTTCAAATGGGAGGGGGGGCAGAGCAGGCAGAGTGTTTAGCATCCTGACTGCCTGATGAACAGAGCTGTCTCTCAGTCTGCTGGTTCGAGCCTGGAGACTCCTCAGTCTCCTCCCTGATGGCAACAGGCTGAAGCAGCTGTGTAGTGGGTGTGTGGGATCACCTGCCATGCAGAGGGCTTTCCGAGTGAGGCGGTTGCTGTGTAAGTCCTGCAGTGAGGGGAAGGAGGTGCCGACGATCTTCTCAGCTGCTCTCACGATGCGCTGGAGGCTCTTGCGGCAGGATGCAGTACATGCACCAAACCACACAGTGATGCAGCTGGTCAGGACACTTTCTATGGCACCTCTGTAGAAGGTGCACATGATGGGGGTTGAAGCTCCAGCCCTTTTCAGCTTGCGGAGAAAGTAGAGACGCTGGTGAGCCTTCTTGGCCAGTGATGCAGTGTTCCTGCTCCAGGACAGGTCCTCTGAGACGTGCACTCCCAGGAACTTGGTGCTGTCTACTCTCTCCACTGTGGTGCTGTTGATGGTCAGAGGGGCATGTTGGGCATCCCTCTTCCTGAAGTCCACAACAATCTCCTTTGTCTTCTCCACGTTGAGAGTGAGATTGTTGTGTCCGCACCACAAGGCCAGGCGGCTCACCTCGTTCCTGTAGTCCGTCTCATCGTTGTTGCTGATGAGACCCACCACTGTTGTGTCGTCCGCAAACTTGATGAAGTGGTTGGAGCTGTACGATGGTGTGCAGTCGTGTGTTAGCAGGGTGAATAGAAGGGGGCTCAGCACACATCCTTGTGGGGCCCCTGTGTTCAATGTGATGGTGCTAGATGTGTTACTCCCGACCCGTACTGTCTGTGGTCTCCCGGTCAGGAAGTCTAGCAGCCAGTTACACATTGAGGTGTTCAGCCCCAGACTGTCCAGTTTAAGGATGAGCTGTTGGGGGATGATGGTGTTGAATGCCGAGCTGAAGTCGATGAACAGCATTCTAACATAAGAGTCCTTCGTGTCCAGATGTGTGAGAGCTGTGTGGAGGGCAGAGGAGATGGCATCGTCGGTTGAGCGATTAGGTCGGTATGCAAATTGGAAGGGATCCAGGGAGGCAGGGAGGACAGATGTGATGCTTTTCATGACTAGCCGTTCAAAGCACTTCATCAGGATGGGGGTGAGTGCTACTGGACGATAGTCATTGAGGCATGCGGGCGTTGCCTTCTTTGGGACAGGGATGATGGTGGTGGCTTTGAAACAGGTGGGGACGATGGCCTGGCTCAGTGAGATGTTAAAGATGTCCGTGAAGACCGCTGCGAGTTCCCCTGCACAGTCCTTCAGCACACGACCAGGTATGTTGTCAGGACCAGAGGCCTTCCGGGCGTTAATCTTGATGAATGATCGCCTTACGCTGTCTGAGGACAGCGCCAGCACCTGGCCATCAGGAGAGGGGGGGAGTTTATGTGCAGGTGTGCTGTTACTTGCCTCAAACCGAGCAAAGAACTCATTCAGTTCATTCAGCGTAGAGGTTGAGCTGTCACAGGTCTGGGGGGGTGGTTTGTAGTTTGTGATGGTCTGTATTCCCTGCCACAGACTGCGTGTATCCTTGCTGTCCTTGAAACGGTGAGCTATTTTCCTGGAATACTGCTTCTTGGCCTTTCTGATGCCCCAATCCAGGTTCTTTCTGGCTGCCCTCAGGCCCACCTGATCTCCCGCTTTGAAGGCAGCATTCCTGGCTCTCTCATCTATGGTCATGAGCTTTGGGTTATGACCGAAAGAACAAGATCTCGGATACAAGCGGCTGAAATGAGTTTTCTCCGCAGGGTGGCTGGACTCTCCCTTAGAGATAGGGTGAGAAGCTCAGTCATCCGGGAGGGACTCGGAGTAGAGCCGCTGCTTCTCCACATCGAGAGGAGCCAGTTGAGGTGGCTCGGGCATCTGGTTAGGATGCCTCCTGGACGCCTCCCTGGTGAGGTGTTCCGGGCACGTCCCACCGGGAGGAGACCCAGAGGAAGACCCAGGACGCGCTGGAGGGACTATGTTTCTCGGCTGGCCTGGGAACGCCTTGGGATTCCCCCGGAGGAACTGCTCCAAGTGGCTGGGGAGAGGGAAGTCTGGGCCTCCCTACTTAGGCTGCTACCCCCGCGACCCGACCCCGGATAAGCGGAAGAAGATGGATGGATGGATGGATTCCTGGCTTTCAGGAGTCTGTAAACCTTTGCTGTCAGCCATGGCTTCTGATTAGCCCGAACAGTGATGGTTTTAACAATTGCTGATTTATAGTACAAAGTACATTTGTAATTTTACATTTATATATATCTATTAAATAATTTATTCTTTATCATTTTCTTAAATATAGATATTGACTTAGCTTTTTTGACATCATTTTCCAAACCATTCCATAAATCTATTCCATGTATTAAAGTAAACCGACCCTTTAAACTGGTTCTATACTGTGGTTTAACAAAAATGTCTGTTCCCTTAAGACTACCAACTTTTCCTTTTTACAAAATGCTTTTGAATATTTAGAGGTAGTTTGTAATTTTGTGCTTTATGCATTAAAAATAAAAGCTGAATGCAATACAATATGCTAATAAAGTATTTCAATATACTGTAATGTGTTTTTTACAAGTCACCACATTTCTTTAAGTATATTTTTACCTGATTTATTTTGTGCAAGATCATGGGGACCTGGGGCCTCATGTACAAAGACTTGCGTGGATTTCCTACTGAAAAGTGACGTACGGTCAAATCCAGAAAAGTGTGTACGCACAAAAAAATCCAGATGTATCAAACTGTGCGTACACCGGAATCCACGCACATTCCTTTTGTACATCACAATTAACGTGGAACTGAGCGCACGTGAGACACCTCCCCTGACACGCCTTCATTTACATATGTTAAACAGATGCAAATTACTTCCTGCATGTGTGAAGGACATGTTTGTTTGATCCCTGCGCGATCAGAAATGATTTCTAGATTCAGGAAAATAATGAATTTAATATAATATGAGTGAGGAAAATAATCCTAAGTAAGAATAGTAATAAAATGTGTTCATCACGCAAAGAACGAGTGATTGTGTGTCGGTATTTGTGTGTGCGCGCACCCTGCTTTGGTGCGCAACGGCTCATCCATTCATTCTGAGTGAAAATATTAACTTTGCGCACGAGTTTATTACCATAATTACTGTAAACACAGAGGAACTTAGATGTTTGGTAGAACATAGATCTTTGTTTATTTAATAGATGACATGAAGAAACGGGTCTGTGCGTCTCAGTGGAGAGTTTTCATGACATGACGTGATGTTGGAGTCTCCAAACGCTGCGCGCGCCACAGCCTTGTGCGCAATCTGTTTGTCTGTGAAGCCTTTACTCTCCAACAAGTTATATATGGTGTACTTTCACGTGTCATTTTGGAGAAATCTACAATAAACGCAGATCATGAATCACCTCCAGCTGCCGTGTAACCGGCGAGGGTGCGCGCGCGCTCCAAAGCGCGACCACTCAGCCTTTGGAATCATATAGATGAGACATTCCATTGATCAGGCTTTGTGTGGACTGGACAGCCCTGATCGGCCTGCAGCTCCCTCATAGCTCGGGAACAGTTTGATCGCTGCTTCTGCACGCGTTGTGCACGGTTCCTGCGTTGTGCTCCAGAGCGCATGCAGTGCCAAAATGAAAAAGGATTATTCCTGAAAACGGCTGATAAGCCATATCCTAGATCAGAAAATTATATCTGTTTATAAATGAATGCTCTGCGTGTTACACTACGTATTTATTATATCCTCCAGTAAGGCTGAATGAATCCGTTCCTGTTAAATTTATTTTTGGCACAACTTTGCGCGTGCTTTATTTAACTGCGTCATGTGGATGTAATACTTGTTAATCGTGTGTTTGGTGGGAATATTAATCATTTTCACATCATGAACAGTTAATAATAATAATAATAATAATAATAATAATAATAATAATAATGAATTCAATTTATAACGCACTTTTCATTAATGAAAATCTCAAAGTGCTACAAGGTGCAACAGAATTAAATGTCAATAAAACATTTAATAAACAATTAAAATCAACAACAGTATCAGCTATGATCAAAAGTAGAATCATGAGGAGTAGAGTATGCTCGGTTGAAAAGAAAGGTCTTCAAGCCGCTCTTAAAGTCAACCACAGACTGTGGGGCTTCAGTTTCTCTGAATCACCTGTAAGTGTCGCCAAAGGAACAAGAACCACAGAAACGTGCGTACGCCAGCAGGGGAGCTGGCGTGGAAATGTACTTGGATGCGCACATATTCACGTTCAGTTCAGTTTTGATACATACGGGGTTTTGCGTGGATAGTGACGCACGCAAGGTTTTTGTGCGCACGCACGGTTGATACATGAGGCGGGGCCTCATGTACAAAGACTTGCGTGGATTTCCTACTGAAAAGTGACGTACGGTCAAATCCAGAAAAGTGTGTACGCACAAAAAAATCCAGATGTATCAAACTGTGCGTACACCGGAATCCACGCACATTCCTTTTGTACATCACAATCAACGTGGAACTGAGCGCACGTGAGACACCTCCCCTGACACGCCTTCATTTACATATGTTAAACAGATGCAAATTACTTCCTGCATGTGTGAAGGACATGTTTGTTTGATCCCTGCGCGATCAGAAATGATTTCTAGATTCAGGAAAATAATGAATTTAATATAATATGAGTGAGGAAAATAATCCTAAGTAAGAATAGTAATAAAATGTGTTCATCACGCAAAGAACGAGTGATTGTGTGTCGGTATTAGTGTGTGCGCGCACCCTGCTTTGGTGCGCAACGGCTCATCCATTCATTCTGAGTGAAAATATTAACTTTGCGCACGAGTTTATTACCATAATTACTGTAAACACAGAGGAACTTAGATGTTTGGTAGATCTTTGTTTATTTAATAGATGATATGAAGAAACGGGTCTGTGCGTCTCAGTGGAGAGTTTTCATGACATGACGTGATGTTGGAGTCTCCAAACGCTGCGCGCGCCACAGCCTTGTGCGCAATCTGTTTGTCTGTGAAGCCTTTACTCTCCTACAAGTTATATATGGTGTACTTTCACGTGTCATTTTGGAGAAATCTACAATAAACGCAGATCATGAATCACCTCCAGCTGCCGTGTAACCGGCGAGGGTGCGCGCGCGCTCCAAAGCGCGACCACTCAGCCTTTGGAATCATATAGATGAGACATTCCATTGATCAGGCTTTGTGTGGACTGGACAGCCCTGATCGGCCTGCAGCTCCCTCATAGCTCGGGAACAGTTTGATCGCTGCTTCTGCACGCGTTGTGCACGGTTCCTGCGTTGTGCTCCAGAGCGCATGCAGTGCCAAAATGAAAAAGGATTATTCCTGAAAACGGCTGATAAGCCATATCCTAGATCAGAAAATTATATCTGTTTATAAATGAATGCTCTGCGTGTTACACTACGTATTTATTATATCCTCCAGTAAGGCTGAATGAATCCGTTCCTGTTAAATTTATTTTTGGCACAACTTTGCGCGTGCTTTATTTAACTGCGTCATGTGGATGTAATACTTGTTAATCGTGTGTTTGGTGGGAATATTAATCATTTTCACATCATGAACAGTTAATAATAATAATAATAATAATAATAATGAATTCAATTTATAACGCACTTTTCATTAATGAAAATCTCAAAGTGCTACAAGGTGCAACAGAATTAAATGTCAATAAAACATTTAATAAACAATTAAAATCAACAACAGTATCAGCTATGATCAAAAGTAGAATCATGAGGAGTAGAGTATGCTCGGTTGAAAAGAAAGGTCTTCAAGCCGCTCTTAAAGTCAACCACAGACTGTGGGGCTTCAGTTTCTCTGAATCACCTGTAAGTGTCGCCAAAGGAACAAGAACCACAGAAACGTGCGTACGCCAACAGGGGAGCTGGCGTGGAAATGTACTTGGATGCGCACATATTCACGTTCAGTTCAGTTTTGATACATACGGGGTTTTGCGTGGATAGTGACGCACGCAAGGTTTTTGTGCGCACGCACGGTTGATACATGAGGCAGGTCTCTACATAGCTAATAGAACAAATCATTTTAAAGAGACTAATCAGTGATTTATCACATTCACACACCAATGGGACACACATTGGAGGCAATGAGGGGTTCATTGTCTTGCCCAGGGTCACTTAGGCATGTGACCGCTGGTGGATTCGAACCCCCAACTCTTCCAATGGAGGGAGACTGCACTAACCACTCAACCACAGAAAACATAATATTTTTAATTTTGATGCTATCATGTTCTGTTGGTTTTGTTGGACCCTATGTGCAGACAGAACTCGGGGAGCTTAAACTGTAAATTAATAATTTATTTAAATAACAAAAACAAATGCTGATGCGGCAGCAAAACATACTGCACATTTTCTAGGAAACACGGAGGGAGTACGGTATATAGAGTACTACAATGTCATACAAGACAATTCATGGACAGGGGCACAGTAATAAAACACAGAATATATAGACATACTAACGAGGGGACAAATACAAACACCTGGGGAAGGACAACAGGTGGCAGAGGAGCTGATCACATGAGGGAGAAACACTGAGGAGGTCAGGACAGATGACTCAAGAGACACAAAACACACACAGATCACCTCAGGTGCAAATTTATGATCACACGGTTGAGTTTATCTAAATGTAATGGAGTTCAAAAGAATGTTTTCACATTTTCTTTAACTTTATGGAAATCAAATCACTTCACTTTACATTTATGTCAACTTACTGGCTCACATTGAAATGCATACCAAGCTAACAGGTTCACTTTATGCTACAACAATCACTGCACTGAGGCTGGAACACAGTGGGGTCTTTGTGACCATGTTTTTCATTGTTGTCATCCATCGCCTCTGTGTGTGTCTGCGTTGTCCTGTCTATTGGAAAAATATCTCAAGAACCCCTGGAGAGATTTTAATGAAACGTTCAGTAAGAAATAATTGGACGGACACCTAAAACTTATGAACTTAAGAGTCAATCCTATTCAAGATGGCCACCACAGAAAATTAAACTTAGAAAATAGAAAATGGCCACAAATCTGTCACTTTTATGAATATTTGGCTGTTTGGTGTGGTAGATGAGAGTAATTTATGTCACACTCCAAGTGGTACACCTCGTGTCATAATCTGTGTTTGTCTGTTGTTTGGTGACAGGTTTTGTGGTTAGAGTTCTTCTGTTTCAGTGGTTCACTGTTTTTCCCCTTGTATTCAGTTTTTGTTCCCTTACTCATTCAACCTTTATTTAGGCAAATTAATCCCATTGAGCCTCAAAGACTCATTTACAAGTGTCATCAGCAACTTCTCCCTCAGTCAGTACTTGTTTTGGTCAGCCTCTCACATCCATCTACACATGTCCCCTGTTCCCCCAGGCACAGATGCAGTCCCTGTGTTCATCAGCACCAGTCCACATGGTTGTTAAGCCTTCATGAATTTCTCAGTGGAGCATCATTGAGTCCCAGGCCACTTCTGGTTTTCCTTGTGTTTCCTTATGCTGCTCCTGGTTTTTGTACAGTAAGATTTGATGTTACAATAGTCTTTTGTGTTTAAATATAATAAGGTTTAGTATATTTTTTGAAGCTCCTTGTGTCAGTCTGCATTGTCGAGTCCCACCTCTTACAACCATGACACTTAACTGTGGCTTTAACTTTGGGAATCAATCCAATTCAAGAAAAAAATATATCTATCATGTCATTCATTCAGTGGAAAACAGTAGTCTGTAGTGGGTGCTCACTGCACACACACTGGATGGTTTCGCCACATTCTTTTCCACGACATCAGCAGAGGCAGGAACTTCAAAAAGGGTCCCTGACACCCTGACCATAAACACTTCCAGCTTTTCCCATCAGGCAGATCATATGGGACTGCTAAAAGCAGAACATCCAGACTAAGAAACAATTTATTTTCTGGAGCAATCATAACTCTAAATTCTAACAGTTTTTGAGTCACTAAGGTCTGGACCGTTGCTGCATTTCTTATTTCCTCTTGTGGACATTTTAGCTTTTGTTTGTATTTTCATTTATAGTACTTGATTCAGTTTTTTTATGCATTGATTAGATAATAGAGGAGCACTATAAATTTCATTGCAAGCTCTGTTTAAATGACAACAAAGAAATTGAATCTTTAAATCTAATGAACAAGGCAATGCAGTGACATATAATATCCAGTAGATGGGAGCACGTGTCACCTGCATGTGTCTGGAAGTCTTTAACATTAAACCCCATTTCAGTTCCTTTTGTACTCAGCACAAACTGCTGGTTACACTAGGTAATAAAATATCATTGTGTCTCATTCCTTGGTTAAAACTATTATTTCTTAGTTCTTTATCAATATACAAAATAAAGAAGGAGCTAAAATAAGAAATAATTTTGATCCCAAAACTTTTGTGGTTTGGACAATGAATTCACAAAATTTCCTCTTTCGGTGGATACTAACTACTTTAAGGAACTTTGCCATAGTTGAAGTATTAAAAATGTATAAAACAAAAGGCAAATAAATTTATTCAGTACAAATGGCTGGATATGAGCACCGGTGACCCCCGTGACCCGAAAAGTAAGAAGCAGGTAAAGATAATGGATGGATGGATTGAAAAAGTTAATAAAATATTGTAAAAAATAAATTTATTTAAGCTACTAAAGCAAATTATAAAATAAATACAGGTAGTCCTCGACTTACGACGGCCTTGACTTACGACGTTTCACCGTTACGAACACCCTCCCATTGAAAAACATTGTTCGAGTTACGTGGTTTATGCGCCTTTACACCAAAAAATACGGTTCTGAAACTCAGCGAAGGACAGCGAAAATATACAGGAGGGAAATGAGTGTTTGGACAGGCAGACCGGAGCAAAGGAGGTTAGGAGGGCGGTTTTATGTCGTAAACAAAAGGTGCAGATGGGTGGATGGTGTCACCAGACGGCAGAAACAGTGGAGCTGGACCGGACGAGCGAGAGCTAACATGCTAAACAGACCTTGCTGTAAATGCTGTGGACCGGGTGAAGCAGCTGGAAGCTGCAGAGCTCCAAGGTGCAACGAGCTAACATGCTAACAGACGAAGGAAGAATTCACCAGCATACCAGTAGGTTATTAACTATTTTTTCCTTCATTATGGCTCCTAAATGTATGTGGTTTTTGATAATTATGTACGGTAATGTGTTAGGATAAGATAAGTGCTTGGTAAAATAAAGTACTGTACGTTTGAGGTGCCGTTTGGACGTATTTTCCGACACGTCGAAATTTGTGTTACGAACGGGCGTAGGAACGGAACTCGTTCGTAAGCCAGGGACTACCTGTAATGGATTTTATTTTATTTTATTGTTTTGTAACAAAATATATAGAAAATACCACTTACTTTCCAGGAACAAAAACAGTACTACAAACATTCAGAAACAACAAAAGCAAATGGACATGTGCCCCCCACCTTGTGAAGTAGTTTCTTCCATATTTTATCCAGTGCCCCTTAACAATATCTTCCACATTCTGTCTTTTGGTGGAAAGGATAGAGAGCCATGCCAGCACAGCCCAAAGCCCATCCTTCTCTCGAATATGATCTCCACCTGAAAAGTTAGAGATGTAATGAAGTTTTGTCATGCACAATTTTATTTATTTATTAAATAGGACCATTTCCGATCCAAACCTTCATAAACAAAGCAACACCTGTTCCAAAACTCTCCTCCCCGCACAATGACAGCATGCCTGCATCCATCAGGTTTCCAAAGAACTTCCACCCAGTTGGAGTCTCATACAGATCAATTTTCGTTGCCTTGGCTACTCTGCAGGAAATATAGTGACAGCGTTTTCTTGGCAACAGACATGAAGTACAACTTCACCGACAGAGCAGCAGTTAACAAAATTTCAAGTGAATGCTGAGCCAAAGTGTTACCTGTCTAACGCTGTGCTTGTAGGCATGCTACGAGCAAAGCCCCTCACGCCTGTATGCTGGAAGTATGGGATGCAGAAAATGTTGTCAGCAATCACAGCCACAGAATCAGACGGGGTGACGAAAAAACCGTTTTTACCCAGGATCATGTTACGGTCCTAGCAACACACAAACAGAGGTTTGAAACCAAGATGATATACGAGTCAGAATTTTAAACTGGTATCCTTAAAGAGTGAAAATTAAAACAACACACCCCATCCCCATCAAATGCAGCACCAAAATCATAATGTCCATCTTTCATGCTGTCAACCAGATCTGTTGCATACATAAGGTGAGGATTGGGGTGCTGACCTCCAAAGTCCTCCATAGGGACACAGTTAATGGCAGAACTGGCAGGACAACCCAACTCATCACACAGGATCTTCATCACATATGGTCCAACCACTGCAGACCGGACAAAAGATGCAGGAAGGAGGGAAGATTAGTTCAAGTCACTGGTGAAATCAGACCTAACACTGAAGTATACTGATACGTCTTCAACACAAACACATTTCAGTACTATTGTGTTGATTCAGCTTTAGATTCTGCTTCAGGAAGACACCCAGAACAGATCCAGTAATCAGATCCATTAAAAATCCCATCCCAGAACAGATCCAGTAATCCAATACATAAAAAATCCCATCCCAGAACAGATCCAGTAATCTAATCCATTAAAAATCCCATCCCAGAACAGATCCAGTAATCTAATCCATTAAAAATCCCATTTCTCACGGACTGATGATGTTTCTTTCTTCTTCTTTCAGCTGCTCCCTTCTTCAGGGGTCAACACAGCAAACTAACTCACACGAAGACTTGGCATTTGTTTTAACGCCAGATGCCCTACCTGACTCAGCCACAGGCCACCGAGCTACCACAGCTTTCTGTGTGGAGCAGAGAGCTGCTATAGGGCACCCATGAGAGCAGATGGTGGGGGCTAAGGGCCTTGCTCAAGGGCTCACAGTGGGGCAAATGAGGGTAGAGGCAGGTGTGGGTATTTCACTGTTCCCATCTACATGTTGATGTTGTCAGTCGGGGTAGTTGAGCCAGCGACCTTCCGATCACAGGCCCACCTTCTCTAACCTCTGCATCACCACTCCCACTGTGATTCAGACTGATGATATTTCTTCATAGATAATTATAAATAATTAAATCCAACACAGCATCTCTCTGTGTTTTTGTAGGTTAGAGTCAGGACTAGACAATGCAAATTATTGGAAGTAGTAGTGGGTAAGTGTGACAGGAAAGAAGGGAGATATTTTCAGCAAAAAAGCTTCAGCTTTTTGTGACTTATCAGCTTTAAGAGAAACTTTTTGAATTCTCACTCCAGTTTTGACTCCTGTCTGATGTGTAAAACGTCTAACTTCCAAATTCCTGGCAAAAACCAATGCATACATGTTCACTCTGTTAAAATCAGAGTCTTGTAAATGAGTCTCGAGGCTCAATGATTAGAGAGTCAGAGTCAGAGAGAATTTACTGTCATTTGCACCGCATGTAGTACATGTGTTGAAAACGAGATTATGTACACAGGGTCCCAGTTACATCCAACAACAAATGCAAGAGAAAAACAATAATAACATCTAGGATTAACTAAGAGAGACATCAGCTAGTAATACACTAAGCCCTAATGTAGTAGAAAAACATCATTATAAACAGCAGCACGAACATGAGTCATTATGAGCAGATGGTCACAGATGAACGCAGCAACAAGAAACAGATCAGTATCAACATGATGTGACATTTTGCAGTGTTTATTCTTATTATTTATTTATTCATGAGTCTGACAGCCTCAGGGTAGAAGCTGTTCCTCAGTCTAGTGGTTCTACATTTGATGCTCCTCAACCTCCGTCCCGAGGGGAGTGGTGCAAAGAGTGAGTGTGCTGGGTGAGTGAGGTCTTTCATGATGCAGGTGGCTCTTTTTCTGCATCTGGAGGTGTAAATGTCTGTGATGGTGGGGAGACTGACTCCCACAGACTTCTGTGCAGCCTTCACCACTCTCTGTAGAGCTTTCCTCTCTGCAACTGTGCAGCCTCCATGCCACACGTTGATGCTGGAGCACAGGACGCTCTCCACTGCACACCTGTAGAACGAGGTGAGGACTGAGCTTCTCAGACCAGCTCGTCTCAGCCGTCTGAGGAAGTAGAGTCTTTGATGTCCTTTCTTGATCAGGCTGGTGGTGTTATTGCTCCAGCTGAGGTTATCATTCAAGTGTACACCCAGGTACTTGTAGCTGGAGACCACCTCCACCGCAGATCCACCTATATACAGTGGGGTGTGGGTGTGTTTGTTCCTTCTGAAGTCCACAATCATCTCCTTCGTCTTCTTCACATTCATGTGAAGGTTGTTCTCTTTGCACCAGCTCTCCAGATGTTCCACCTCCTGTCTGTAGCTGGACTCATCATTATCTGTGATGCATCCCACCACAGCTGTATCATCTGCAAACTTAACAATATGACAGCCTGGATGTGTGGCTGTACAATCATATGTGAGCAGAGTGAACAGAAGAGGGCTCAGCACACATCCTTGAGGAGAGCCAGTGCTGAGGGTGATGGTGGAGGAGGAGAAGTTGTGGATCTTCACGGACTGTGGTCTGTCTGTTAAGAAGTCTAAGACCCAGTTACAAATAGAGGGGCTTAGTCCAAGTGTGGATAGTTTGTCTATCAGAGTTTGGGGGATCATGGTGTTGAAGGCAGATGTGAAGTCCACAAAGAGCAGACGCACGTATGAGTCCTTCTGATCCAGGTGGGTGAGAGCAGTGTGGACCACAGAGGAGATGGCGTCCTCTGTTGATCGGTTCTCGCGGTATGCATATTGATGAGGGTCCTCGCTGATGTTGACGGTTGTCTTGATGTGGGACATGACCAGTTTCTCAAAACATTTAGCGACTATCGGGGTGAGAGCCACCGGTCTATAGTCATTCAGACCAGTCACTGTGGAGCTTTTTGGGACTGGGATGATGGTGGCAGTCTTCAGGCAGGTGGGAACTGACTCCAGTGAAAGTGAGGTGGTGAAGACGTCAGCCAGCACCTCACAGAGCTGGTCCGCACATTCCTTCAGAACTTTCCCTGGGATGTTGTCTGGACCCGTAGCTTTATGAGGGTTGATCCTTCTGAGACTACCTCTCACTTCTGCTGCGGTCACTTTGAGGTGCTCCTCGTCTGGTGATGAGGTGAGTCTGGTGCTAGCTGGTCTGTTTGGATCTTCAAAACGTGCATAAAACTTATTGAGGGCATCAGGCAGGGATGGGTCCCTGGGGCATTGTTTGCTTTTGCCCTTGTAGTCTGTTAAGCATTTGATGCCCTGCCACATGCTCCGTGGATCATGTGAGATGAACTGACCCTCGATCCTCTGTGCATACGCGGCTTTGGCCTTCTTTATGCCATCATCCAGTTCTCTCCTGCACTTTCTCAACTCCTCAGTATCTCTAGACTTGAATGCAGTGTCCCTGGCTGCCAGCAGGGTGCGGACATCCTTATTTAGCCAGGGTTTTTGATTGGGGTAAAATTTAACATACTTTCTTATGGATACATTTTCAGCACATGTACTGATGTAACCCAGGACTGAGGAAGCATAAAGTTCCAGGTCAACTGAACTTCCATTCGTAGCTGCCTCTTTGAAGACAGACCAGTTTGTGTTTTCAAAGCAGTCTCTTAGCATGGGGGACTATCTTGGCGCCACAATGTGATCTCTCTTTGTTCCGGCTTGGAACGTCTGAGTGGGGGTAGCTGTCTAGGGACCAATAACAGGGAGCGATGGTCGGAAGCCCCGAGCGGTGGGCGTGGCTTCGCCGTGTACGCCCCCTTCACATTCGTGAAGACTTGGTCTAGCGTCTTATTTCCTCGTGTTGCTGTGAAAACGTGCTGATTGAAGGTTGGAAGGATGACACGTAAATCCACATGATTGAAGTCCCCGGAGACAATGAAAAACCCCTCAGGATATTTACACTGCAGCGAGGTGAGTAAGTCATGAATTTCTCCCTGGGCGTCGTTGGCATTAGCATCGGGTGCTATGTAAACAGCGCTTATTATTATCGCTGAATAGTCGCGGGGGAGGTAATGTGGACGACATCTTATTGTTAAAAGCTCCACAGCAGCTGAGCAGATCCTGCTGATAACGGCACAGTTCGTGCACCAGTCTTTGTTAACGTAAAT